>PVHY01005043.1:0-87123 GCA_004024945.1 Uropsilus gracilis
CATACTGAAATTGATTACTCAATTTAGCCATTTCTAAACCTACTTAACCTGCCTTGCTGGTTCTTTCCCATGGAAACCACAATTAAGATTCATGCCCAGGTTTTCTCCTCTCTTCAGCTTCCTCCTTTTCATTCTGATATTTGTTGTTGGAGCATACCTGCCATTAACACAGCTGATGCTATGCATTGATAATAGGGAAAAGGAATTACTTCCCTGTTGTTTTAGAATGTAAATTTTGAGATTAGAATTCATAGTTTTCTTTCAGAAGGATAAAAGGGGAGGAGAAAGAAAAACAAACTTTTGTGATGTGAGATGATTGACAAGACTCCCTCCAAGAAAGATCAGGGAAAACAAGAAGAAAAGGTATACAAAGGCCTTAGAAGAAGATTATGGAGGGATGAGCAGGTTAAAAAAAAGAGGAAGAAGAAAGAATCCATCCATTTTCTGAGAAGAATGGAGGCCCAGCAAGATGGCCTAAGGTCTGTGACTTTCGGCCTGGCCCAGTGACCTCATGGCCTGAGCATGTACAAGCTCATGATATGTGCTGAGTTTAAAAAGTTTGAAGATTTGAACTTTGTGTTGGAGCTTGCTTTTTCTAGTTTGACTCAGATGCATTTGGAGAGGCTGTGAGCAAGGACTGTGAAAATGGACTTTATGTCAGTTCCTGTATCTTGGAGTTTTTCTGCTGCCTAAAGTCGAGAGGACATCAAAAGAAGAACAACATACCATGTCTTGGATCTGTGTCTGGAAGAAGCCAGAACAGGCACCAAAATAGGAAAAGAGGAATACCCTGAGCTTAGAACACATGCTTTTGGTGAACTCAGATTGATTGGACATGTGGTGTAGTGCCTAGAGACTAAAAAGGGCAGTTTTGGACATGTGGGGTAACTTTTTAATGTTTATTTTGTAGTACATGTAATGGGGTAACTGGGGTTTTCACCTGCTTGTATTACATATTTAGGTAGTCACATTTTTGCTTAGTAATTAATAGTTTGGTCTGGCTTGGAAATGATAATTGCTGCAGGTCTAAAGTTCTAAAGTTTTTTCTCCCCTTTTGGCTTGGAAGAGAGGCCCAGGCAAACAGCAAGCATCTGGATGACAAAGGTAACTAGTTTTTGGAAGAGTTAAGAGTTGATTAGGGTTCTCCCCTGTTCTGTAGCAGATAAAGAGTTAAAGGTTATTCGCTAGTTTAGGAAAAGCTGACAAAAAAAAAATAGTGAAAAATGCCTGTCCGCATCCCTCCTGATAAAAAAGTGAACTCTCAGTCAGTGAAACCTCACTTTGCAAGATACTAAGATTTAGTGAAGTAACATTCTCCAGTGCTATATATGTAAATATATATTACATATAAATACATATACATTATTAAAATTTCAAAGCATATTGATATGCAAAATATTCTGTCACAAGAGAGCTTGTAAGTCACTTTTTATTGATTTTGATATGTTGAAGTACAATTCTTGAACAAAAATTCTATTAAGATCCAATGACTCTAATATGGAACTCTAATAATTTCCTATTGATAATTTCATGACCATAAAAATATCTGGGAGTTTTGATTACATTGTTTTGAAGTGGTTATTTGAATTACTAATTAATATGAATCATATGTCTAGTAAACTATAGCGGTAAAAATATTCCTTAAAATGAAAAGTTATCTTTAATAGGCATAAAAGACATATGATTGGCTTACAGAGAGCCTTTGTAAAGAAGATGACGTGTAATAAATATCTGAGGATTTCATTAGTTTCTTTGAGGACAAATTCTGTAATATTTCAAGAATGTTTTTTGCTGCACATTTTTGTAAGTATTGTTGATTATTCTTGACTATTTTCTCTTTTATTCAGTGTCTTTCTGTCTTTATTTCACTGTTCTGCTATCTATCCCACTTGGTATGTCTTCTCTGTGTTGAACCATCCTATCCTTATTGCCAGTTGTAGGAACAGATATCAGGCTCACCAATTTGCATAAGCTCTTTATTGGTTCTAGCAGTTACACAGACACACCAAGAAAACCAGGGTGGGGCTAGGGCAGGCTGCTGGGAGGCAGGTGCGCCTCATAACCCCGCTCCGGGTATCTTCACACACTTTTTCTGGGCTCTCTGGCATTTTTTCATGCTCTCATGCTTGTGCTTGTGTGTGTGCTCCCTGATTATCCCCTCTCTCCTAGGCCCAAGTGTGCACTTACACATGCACACGCTCGCTGGGCCACACAATCATGGGGAAAACGCAATATCCCATGTGCTGATTATGCAGACTAATGAAGGAAAAGGTTTTTTTTTTACAATATATTTTACAATATTTTATTTTGTTAATGATTCTATATATTTTGGGCACTTTTCTATTTCATTTCAGTAAAGTTAGAGAATTCCTGTGATTTTTGCATGTTCTGCAAATATATTTTGGAACATAGTGCATTGTGTTTATATCCCATTTTTGGTGTTTGCAGTGAAATTCTAATTTTCAAAGGCATTGATATGATTTCTGGGTAGTCACTTCACTATGCACTGAAATTTAATATTTGCATTCTAGTGTAACATGAAATTTTATTAATATTTATAAAAGGTTTGTTGAAGAATATATTCGTGGTAGATACGTTTTGTTATCAATAAATAAACTAATAGATTTTTAAGTGACAAAAATATGCTAAGTATTCTAATACCTTCCTATTTACCATAATGCTTTTCGTAGACTTCTTTGTGTCTTTCTTTTTTCCATTTGCAATTAGTAAACAAATCTATTACTCCATCTAGTGTGCATATAATTGTGAAATATACTTTTTAGATTATTTTGCTTCTAAATTTGATGGTAGTCTTGATAGTTGAGTTTGCTGGAACATTTCCAAATAATTGAGTTTATACCAACAGGAGCCTTTGATAGTCCCCTTATGAATATTAAGATTATCTTTATCAATATTAATGGAAGACTTTTATATTGTCATCATCTAATTTGGCGTATTAATTCTGAGTTTTTTCTTCACAGAAATGAATAAATGATGCATTGTATTTTTCTCACTAAATGTAACTGATTTTCCTTTTTTTTATACCCCCGCTTAGTCTACCTTATTTTAAACATATGATGCATAATTACCTTTATGTCCTTGTTATAAAATAGTTTAAATATAGCAACTGATAAAGAATATTGTTGAATATTAGGCAATTTGTGAAGTATAATCCTTAACTTTGTGACTAAATCTGTCTTTTAGGACTTTTGTTGAGGAGAAATGACTATAAACCACATGTAATATCTAACTTGAACTTTTTCTAGTTTTTAAGATAATTATGCCAAAATATAGTACAGCTAGCATAGAATTCCACCAAAATAATTATGCTTGTGTATTACTTCTAAGGACTTATAGTTAAGTTTAATTTTCACACTTTATTCTTTTGAGTGAACTTCAAGATTGAATGTTAAATAAACTCATGATTTGAAAGGAAGGAACATTTAAAATTATATGTATGTTGGAAGAAGACAAGCCTGATTAACCAGGTATTTTAAAAACTAGCCTGGTAAGTCTATCTTAAATTTTTAAACATTTACATTTCATCAGAGTGAATTAGGGTTGTTTAATCATTTGATTACATCAAATGATTTAAAAGATTCACCTCTTGTATTGTTATTTTTTAAACAATGCCAGTGGGGAAAAACTGAGAAATTAATAAGAATTATTATATATTCTACCATGATGTTATGTCCTGGTTATGTCAATATGAAAGGGATCTTATTGAGTACACGAGGAAAGGATAGTTCAGACTTAAATGCTGAATTCAGTTGATTTACTCTGAAATGTTAATTACATGATTGTAAGAATAAGAATCTCTCCTTTAGGAGAAGTGATTTGGTCTTTCTACCACATTTTCTTCATTGTATAGATACATAGACTAAAAAGCATAGCTTTCTTTTGACAATCATATACTGAGGCTCTGGTTATATCAAATCTTGTGTTAGACTCCCTTTCTGAATCTTTGCTGTACTGATTCCAGATATTTTTTTTTCTTTTTTCATTATATGGTAGGAGCTGGTATACTTTGAAGTACTCTGGATCAGGGAAATAATTTTTCACTCAACAGATGTGCAAATCACTATGCTTACATGACTACTGCTTCTAAGTTTTTGTGTAAATCATAGGCATACATAGCTCAGATATTTTTTAAGAATCTGGCTTCTTAATGTGATTTGCTCTTTGAAAAAGCTGTGGCTGGTATTAATGGACATTCAATAAAAATTGTATAGTGTTTTAAAATTTGGCTATATGGCTTGTGAATGCTTATAGATATCAAAAGTTTATTATGAAATTAATATTTAACATATTCCCTAGCAAGACAATCCAAACAGAAACTGAAAATTACCATGGTCTATGAAAATGACTCAAGGACCTTTATTGCTATTTAAACTGGTACAAAGATGGTGACAAATACTTTAGGTGAATCATGTTAATAGAATTTGACATCATGAAAGTATTTTTTTGGATAGCATGAAGAAAAAACATGGATTCCAAGTAACTGCCAAACAACCCATCCTATTCATATGTTTTTCAGTTTCATTTCAAGAACCTGTTGACTGAAATAGCAAAGCTGCTATTCTAAATTTGGTGGGAAAACTGACAATGATTATTTTTGTCTCCAGAAAATATTTCCTAGTACAAATCTTGATATCATACCATAACATCTCTGTCCCCTTTTGCTTCCCTCCTTCCCTCCTGTCTTCATTTCCTGTCCCCATCATTGTTAATACAAATTAATTGCATGCAGCACTTTAGCAATATCATGGTTTTGGATAAAAGGGAAGAAAGTGAATGAGAAGAATGCAGTATTTTTAATGTGATTTCTCCAACTGCATTGCAGTTGATAGGATGCTGCTTTAGATAAATCAAAACACTATAGATGTTACCTAACTCAGATCTATAACAACGCTTATATGTGCTTATATATTTCCCAAATAGCCTTCTATCTTCTTACATAGGAGTCCCTAGGGTATATCTTTGCCAAGTCAGACAATTAAAATAAAGCCCAGTCTTTGACACATGAGAAAGTCTTTAACCCATTCTGAATATTTTATCACACTGGATGAAGAACAACTGGAAGATTTCCAATAAGTAGAGTTAAAGCTCTTGAGTCATGTTTCAATGTAGAATATGATTTTAGAAGTTCTATTCTTCTTGTTTTGTAAATCTCATGGTCACATTTCACAGTCAGTGTTTACTTATATATGCTTTTATTTGAAATTAAATAGACTCAAAAATCATACTGATATACTATAATAATTTCCAACTTCCAAATTATTTTAAATGCAATGTTTTTTTTCCTAAAAAAAATCCAATTGTGTGATAGTATCAACATTAAGAATTCACTGCATATTTATTTATTATTTCTGATTTGGATTATATAGTTCCTCTCCCCCTTCTCCCTTAGTCTCTAACCCAGAAAATGTTCTTTATTCTTCTCTTAATGAGAAAAAAACGGAAGGGGTAAAATACAAAATCATGACTAGTACAACTTTTTTTAGGAAGGAGTTACTGAATCTGATGTCTACTTTTATTTATATTATCCTTTATCATTATAATGTTGGAAACCCTGAAAACTATGAACATTAACCAGCCCATTCAAAATGTATATGTTGGTAGGTAAATGTACACCACTTACAATTACTGCATAATTCTGAGCTTTTATTTGAACATAAACAGAACTGGGTAACTATTCAGCATTAGTTTATTCATTGAAAAAAAAAAAAAAATCCAACTTGAGTCACCATGGGAATACCCAGGATTGACTTGCCTATTTGGCTGCATTTCACAAAACACATTTTAATGGGATATAAACAGTATTTTCTAAACTGAATTTTCAAGAGACACTAAGGATGACTGAGCAAACCATTCTGTTATCAGTAGTGCTGTTCTCAGATGCCAGTATGTGAAACCATATTTATGTCTGCAATTTTGGAGAACTAAGAACCATATGGTATCTTAGTTTTATGCTTCCTGAATCAGCTTAATTGCATCTACATATCAATTAGACTTGAGTAAAAATATTTGAGTGCTTCTTTTTTGTTGTTATTTTGTTATAAAAGTTTTATACTAATTTCACTAAATGCATGTCTAACTTCATCTGATTTATTAATGATTATCATTTTGTATCAATATACAGCATATGCCATATCTTGTCCTTTATGCTCAATAAGAGTACTCTGCTGTGTCCATTTTTCTTAATTGTTATTAAAGTCAGCATGATCTAAAAGGTAGTCAGTTCATTTATGAAACAGGTTGAATAACACACACATATACATACACAGACACGTGTGCATGTTTATGTGTCTATGTGTGTATGCATACATACATTTTATATATTTTATGGCTAATAGTTAATTTCTGTAATGCTAATTGAATGAAATTTTTATTTGTTGGCATTAGTATTTTGAACATTGTAGTGATTAAGAAAATGTAAATACATAGCATCTAAACTTGAGATTTATTCACTGAACTACTTGATTTTTCACATAGTTAACTTACCCAAATTACTCATTAACAGAGCTGTGTCACAAATCTCTAAATGCTTTCATTTAGTAAGCCTATATATGGTGCCCTTAATAGATTACTGGAGAGCTTGCATTGTTTCTGAGCTCTTGGCAATAACTATTTAAAGGGAGTGGCATGCATTATAAAGGAGAATTTTATGGTTCACTGTATTTCACAAAGATCAAAATAAAAATCAGCTACTCAAGTATACCCTCTCTTTATTCTATCAATGCTATTAAGTTTTTTTTTTTTATCAAAGAAGGGAGAAATGTGAGCATTATATGAAAAAGTTACCTCAAGATATTTGCTATAATGAAACAAAATCATTGTCATAAAACATTACTGAAGGGTAGCTTTTCTCTGATTTGAAAATAAATATGTTGGCTTTACCTGGATATTTTTTTCTCATGTATTTCTTGTCTGCAACCTGATGTAACAGTGCTCACTCTTTAGTGATAACATGTTATTCCACTGACATTATCTTTTAAGCAAATTTCTTGGTGAATCATTTTCTTATTGAAACCCTAATATCTTTTGATATTTTGTGATTTGAAATTATCCCATCATTGATGTGATTTTAAAGTCAGATGATAACACAGCTTTGTATTTGAATGGGCATGTTATAGTACATACCATCAAGTACTTTTTATTGAATGAAAGTTTCTAATTTGGGGTACTTTGGTGATTGGTCTGATGTGGCAACATATATCTAAAGAGGTATGAAACTATACCCTTAATAATGTACAGTGTTATAAACCAGTGTTACCTTAGCAATAACATATATAGAATTTATAATATTGCTCCTCTATTCATTTTATTCTGATTTTACTTCTTGTATGTTGCAGTTCTTTTTGCTTCAAAAGGAAATGAAGCCGACTTTATGAATCAACTAAGTTGATCATTTAATTTTAATGTAGAGAAATGATTTCTTTAGTTCATTAAAATAATTTATAGATTCTTTGATGGTTGTGTAACTCATGCAAATTTCTTAATAGGTGCTCCCCCCCAGAATTATGGATCAAGTACATAAATAAAAAGAAGCAAATAGCTAACAATTACAAGACATTATTTCTCAAGCAGGGTGAAATTTTGAATTTTGAATTTAAATTTTGGAGCACTTAAAATAGATACATACCTTCAACCTTGGAAAGGACTGTGTTGTCTACTAGACAAATTGATAAAATATCAATGATATGTGCAGTCCAGTACAAAATCTGATGTTTTATCTCATCCTGATTTTGCTCCTTTCCACCTGTTTTAGCCACTGAACTACTATAATGCAGGGTGCTGAAATCCAGTATGCACATGGTGTTTTGTTTGTGACAAGCTTCCCTATACTGTGGTTACCAAACTGTTGTTGGGGCCAGTGGCTTCAGTAACATCTGGGAACTTGTGAGTAATGTGGATGCCACTACACCAGACCAACTATTTCAGAAACTGCAGATATGGGGTTCAATAATCTGAGGTAACAAGAGGATTCTCATACCAATGAAATTTATTAATAACACTTAAAATATAAATAACACTTAAAATATTAATAACACTTAAAATGAAATAGTTAAGCAGAAAAATTGACTCAAAAATATTGGAAGAAATAGGTGAGTGTTTACATTTATCTCATAAGCAAAACTATTTGAAGCACAAACTGTGTAAAACAGAAGAAGATATTTTGGATTACGTATAAATGAAACATTCTACACATTAAAATGTAAACAAATAGAAAAATATTAAAAATAAATATAATAAAGGTCTTTATCCTTAATAAAAAGGGAACTAACAATTGGAATTAAAGAAAATTCCCAAAGGAAAATAGGAAAAGATCATTGAAAGGCAGTTTCCTTCTTTGTATGATTATTTAGTTTTGTTTTAATTTGTTTTCAAAATGACAAAACTAAATAAAAACATGAAAGAGCTTACATCTGGATTCTTGTTTAGTTCATCACTAAGTGAAAACAAATATTGTTGTATATAAAGTACACTATTATAATCACACCTGAATTTTCCAAGGCTCATGTTGGGAAGGGGAAAAATGAGAATTTTCTGCAACAAGAGAAAATCTGCCCTTGGCTAGTGAGTGATTACTGTATGTTAGCCTTTAGCTTCCTCCTTGTATAACTTTGATCTTTGGTGCTCAATCATTAGTATGCATCAGTTCATCAGAGTTATCTGAGGGTCTGGTAATATCTAAGTTGCTTAGGCAGCAGAGTTACTGATTGTGCATTTCTGGAGGGGGGGTTGGCAGTGTGGGTCCAGCAGTTTGTATTTCTGGTAATTTCTCAGGTGATGTTGATGCTGATAAACTGGGAGCTATACTTTTTTTTTCATGTATATGTTTTATTAAAACACTTTCATTTATTTTCTTAGTGTCCTTACACACATTGTTCATTTTTTGATTTCTCTGCTCAGATGTAGTAACCATAATTCTCCCAGTTCCACAGAACCTATGAACTTTCACCTTTGATCCTTGTGTCTTCCCTCCACTGTTTTGACCCTTTTACCTCCTTCTTTGTTGTTTACCTTGTATCTATAGTTTACCTGAAAGTTTTGACTTTTTTCTGAGCCTTGGATTGGCTCAGAAAAATATAAGTGAAACCATCCATTATTTTTCTTTTTCTTTCTGATTTTTCTTAGCACATTACCTTCCACTTTCATCCATATTGCTGCAAATGGCTTGAGTTTATCTTTTTTGATCATTGAGTATTCCTTTGCATGTGGGGTATGTGTGTGTGTGTGTGTGTGTGTGTGTGTGAGTGAGTGACATTTTCTTGGTCTATTCTATTCATATCCTTTGGGGTATTTAGGTTGTTTTCATATCTTAGTTATGTAATATGTGCTGCAGTAGATATAAAGGGTGCAAGTTTCCTTTCAAATTAGTGTTTTTGTGTCCTTTCGGTAGATTCCTAGAACTGGAGTTGCTTGATCATAGGGTATATTCATTTTTATTATTTTAAGGACCCTCATATAGCTTTCAATAGTGACTGAACCTGTTTGCATTCCCACAAGTCATGTAGCTGGGAATTGCATTTTGAAAAACATTAGCTTCTAGTATTATGCAATGCTTATAAGTTTTACATCCCATGGTCTAGGGAAAAGTAAATCTGGAGACAGAGAAAGGAGAAGATCATCAGTGTCTTCAGGAAACAGAATACTTCAATAGTTATTATTGAATAAATGAATTCAAATTCTTGGAATTCCAGAAATTTGGAAACTGTTTTGTTTCAAAACTCATGTGTTCAGTTGCTCCTTTATTAAGAATTCCTTCTCTAGATTACATTGTTTTTGTTGATAGTCTTACTCAGTACCATTCATATGTGGCTTCTTTTCCTTTTATATTAATTTGATTATTATATGTTAAACTTCCTAAAGGCTGGGTACAAGTCTGTATTTAGTTTGCATTTTGTTTTATGCTGAGTACAAATCACATGCTTAGCCTATTTTAACTTAGTAGGTTGAGTCAATTACTTGTATACAGATTTATATTTGAAATCCTAATCCTATGTCAATATTCTTTGGAAACCACCCTGTTACCTGCCTTTTAAGCTTGACTTTTTAAACAGAAACTTTCAGACAGGTGCTCTTATTCTGTCACATTCCATGATGTGAAGTTTTAATCATTGCATAATGGGAGAGAGACATCTTGAGATTAATAAGTCTAGTATATGTTAGCATTTTGCCTTTATCAGCTATACTCTAGTGTATATGCCACAGTGGTAGCTGTGGCAATTTACTATATGATATTTTAGTGATCTGAAAGAGTTGATAGGCTTCAGTGCAAGTTCATTTATTACCAAGAAGAGATTTAAATATAGGATTTGAACCCAGCTGCACTGATAATAGAAAATGTACATTCATCAGATAAATCCAAAATATCATTTAGGATTCTTACATTAGTAAGAATTCTAAAAACTGTGTCAACCAAAAAAGAAAGACATTTAATACTCTCATTTTTAGCAATAAAATGGGTTAGTTGTTTCAAAATGATATTGTAGAGTTTCCTTTTTTTAATAGAAATAATTAAAAGTACTTTTAAGTAATATATGTTAAATCTCTTTAAAAAATCATCCAATTGTTACTCTTCTGTGAAGAATTGGTAATGTGTGATGAATTGCTTAGAAATAGGTAAAAGTCTATATGCATGTTATCTCAATGATGTAAAAATTACTTAACAAGGAAGGTACTTCTCACTGCTTTGCATGTTACATTTTACTGAGACTCAGGAAATATTAGTATACCAGAATGAAGCAAGTGAGAAAGAAATTCCCAAATGGACATGTGTCAGCTAATATAGTGCCATGCAAAGTAAAGATTCTTGGCATTTGAAAACACACTAAGTATATTGATGGGATTAGATACTTTTACTTCCATAGTTACCATAATTCAATAGATTTTCTAATTTTGAGATTAGAAATTTAGATATAAAGGTTTTCATTAAAATATGTATGTATGTTAACCTTTTGCTACAATAAAAATGTTAATTGTGAGCTAATTTTTTATCTTTGAATGTCTGCTTTTTATTTTTCTGTTCCCTACAGATTTTACTATTATGATGGTCATTTTGTGTGACAATTCTTCCCTCTGTTGAAATAAATAACAAACAAACCAACAGTAACAATATTTTAGGTGGTGGTCTCATAACTCAGGGTCTCAAGGACTATCTTTGGTCTACATAGGCACGGAGACATTTAAGAGTATTTCTTTACCTCTCACTTGTGATTTTCCATACAAATTTAAAAAAGATATCCAACATATGTTCTTTTATTCCTTTCTTTCTCTTACCACTCATACTCCATTTCATCCCAGTGTTTAAAAAGGATTATCAATCCTTGTTAGTGCTCTGACTAATATAATTAAATTTATTGGCTTGTTTGTCTGGACTATGACACTCCAAGGTAGATCTTCATGTCCTTTCGATTGCTATAATAATTTCTCATGGGTCAGATATTCCTACAATTCATCCTTTACAAGAAAAGTATCTTTTTTCAAACTTAGGTTACTAATGACTCTTACTAACAGTTCAAATAAAAGTCCAGCATATTGGACTTTTGACCCTTCAGAATCTGGGCCTCTGTCTTCTTGACCAACCTCATTCTGTATATTGAATCCTTTTATTCGTATTGTCAAACTCTGGTTTGGACTGGGCGCAGGGATGTTTCCTCTGCTAGAAATTCTGCTCCCACTGATCTTCACCCACCTTAAATATTGCCTTGCCTCCTCATTTTTCCATGACATATATCAATGCTGTAAATTATCTGTCATGTTCGTTTGATTTTGTTTGTATTGTCTCCCCACTAGACACTAGATTATACTTCACTAAAAAATGAGCATAGAGTGTCCTATTCCCTTTTGCATTCTCTAGACTTAAAAGAGTATGACTCCCGATTTTAAATTATTGGGAGGAGAAAATTCATGAGCACTTTGTGTGGGCTATACCTTCAGTATTTTGACAGTAGTAAAACTTGGGTTCTCAAGGACTCCTTCTGGTCTGCATAGCTGTCAAAACCTTTAAAAGAATTAATGTCTTTACCTTTAATTTCCACTTGTGATGGTCTATGCAAATTTCTTGATTGGAAAGTGGCTGATATCTGTCAGTTCATCTTCTCCATTGAGTCTTTCACAGTTCCCTACATTTTCATTAAAAAAAGGGCAAACTTCATAACTTTTCTGAATCTTTCCAGTATGTATCATCCAGTCTATAAAAATCTCCAAGGTATTAATCAAAGTTTAATTCCTCTGAAGATCTGTAGAGTACTTTTTAAAGTAATATTGGCAGGGAGGAAGAGCCTTATTACTTTCCTTCTTACATTCTAATCATCTATTCAATTCCAAAAATGATCAATAATGTTGATTTAGAATATTAGCAGGTTTAACTGATGATATTAAATCTTTTCTTCTGAAGAAAAATTCCACTGGTTTATTGACTTGACAATGCAGATGACATTTCCAGCTAGATATAATGACACATTTTTATACAACTTTTTTTTAAATCAAATGAGTTATATGTGTTTGGTCTCAGTATTAGTGAGCATATATATTTTATATTATATATATTATAATATATATTTTATATTAATGAACATATATATTTTATATGCACTTAGAGTATATATGACAGAAAAACACACATTTAACCACATTTAAACTATTGGAGAGTTGTTAGTTAAAATATGGTAGAGATTGTAATAAATTTTCAGTCACTTTAGTAAAGTTTAAAATTATTTTGTTAGATGAGGTGAACATAAAATTATCCAGGATATTGCTGATAAATTATACTTAAATGGAAGAAACCTAAAAGAGAGTCTGTCTTTCAGATTGGATGTTTTTCTTAATGCCATCTTTCCTCACTTTAATCTTTTTTTTTTCCTAATTGTTTGTGGAGGAATACTAAGCCATGCTATCAAATACACAGTATGCAGTTCATAGATACAAATAAGTCTTATTCAGAGAAAATTATTTAATAGTATTTCTCCTTAAGAGGCATTAAATCCTTGCAATCAATTTCTTTTTCAAATTCCTGAGATAGAAAAATTTGGTTCACTTTATGTAATTTTATAACAATAAAAATAATTAATACTTGCTGTGTGCTTCCTGTGTGTTGGGCACAAATCTAAGCACTATCTACATACTAGTTCATTTTATCCTTGTTTTCTTTGACTGTGTTAAATGATATGCTTTTTAATTCCCCATTTCATATATAGTAAAACTGAGGCTTAAAGGAAAATCAAATACTCTGTTCAGGGCTAATAGAGATAGAAGCCAAAATCCATACCCAAAAATGTGGATTCAGAAATTTAACCTTTATTTTATACGGGACAATATAGCTAGATGTTCAGTGAGAAAACTGTGCCCCTCATTTTGTAATTATTTCATTAAATAACCTATATATTATATAATGCATAGTTATGAAATACATACATGCTATTCCAATACTATTGTGTGTTTAATCTATAAAGGAAGTGAACATAATATCCTATAGGATCTTCTTCTGGTTTTTGGAGATGCTTCTGTATATGGCATTCATTGAATGTTTAAGCTTGGATGCCTTAATCCTATTTAGAAGATTTTATTATGCATTATCAAATATTCTTAAATCCTGTTTATTCTCTTCTTAGAATAAACTTAGTTTTATATATGAGGTGTTAGCCTATGAAGGTTTGTCTGAAGGATGGTACAGCCATTTGTTTCCATTCCTCCCTTTCTCTCTTGCTGTTGAATTCAACACTTTATATTCCTTTCCAGTGGGTTTATTCTTTATCTGCAGAAATTTTCTTACCTACTACCTATGGTGATTGGAGAGAGAACCTTTTAAACTCTTCTTGATTACCTGGCAATACTAATTTGGAATTCTAAATCACTTCTAGTTACTTCCTTTGGGCAGCAATAGTATTAAGAATAAGATATAATAAACTATAGTATTAATTCTAATAAATATAAATTGTCCGTGGTATATGTGTAATTGCAGAATATTTTGTGCAGTCATGCATCGTATAGTTTCATATTTATCTTTAGCATCAAAGATACCAGGATTCAAGCCTCAGCTTTGCTTATCTCTGTGACCCCAAATTTAATTATTTTTGAGAATTTTATAATCCTGTAACACAGTAGGGGAATCAGAATGAGAAAACTTAATGTAGTCTCTGGAAATGAAGTGAATTTGTCACCAAGGAATTTGTTACCAAGTTTTTTAAAGAGCTACAAAAGGGATATAGGTAAAAACTAATTACTTCATTGTTGCTCTTTAACAAATAAATTTAAAGTTTTTAAAAAATGATAAGAATATTTAATTATATCATTTTATTAGACTTTGCAGCGCATTTTTTTTTTTAATAAGGATATGTTTCTGCCAGTCCCTGCTTTTATTTGATTGTTTTGGAGTTGACTCCATTAACATAAAAACTGAGCTCTGTAAATGTTAGTGCATCTGTTTATTACTGTGTCTTTGAAAGAAGAATCCAACCTAATCAATCTGGTTATCTTTCGTTCATTCTCAAAAAGAAGTGTACCTTTTAAGACTGAGTTCCGAAGTTGTTAACAAGATGCAAAATCACCATCTAGTGGCAACACAAAGCAGGTACATTGCCCTTCCTTTGAAGTACAGCTGAAAGGTCAATTTGACTTTAAGTTTTGGTCTCAGGACTTCTCTCATTACATTAAAACTAATGTGACAGACTAAACTCAATTATCAGTCATTCATTCCTTTAATAGTCTTTTATGTGGGACCACAGTATCACAAGTAAACTACTTAGCAAAATGATTTGCATTTATTATGCCCCTTTATTGTATATTGTTATATATACTATATAATTCCCTTTAAAGATAAATATACATTTAAGTCAGTGAACAATATAGGTAATAAAATATAATGTAATATATTCAGGGAAATCTTTTAATTTTATTTTATTATTCCATTTTTGGTTTAATGTAATTTTTTTGTACTATTAAAAATATTTCAATATAATCTGAAATAATTTTAGTATGGTGCTGTACTGTATTAGAGGATTTTATCATTAAAATGTTAAATATCAGCCAGGCTTTCCTTCTGTATTCTAAAAAGTTATGCTCCTGTTTAATTGATGAATACATATCACATTTTTAAATAAGAAGCGAGGAAATATGTCATTGATTTGCTCATTTATATACACTACAGGGGAAAAGAGGATTTGTCATTTACTTTTATTTTTTATTTTTTAAGAGAAATCAACCTTTTGTTAAAAGAATATTTGATGAATATATTTCAATTATTTTATTTAACTAAGGAAATGCTCAAGTACAAGAACTCTAGAAAACACAATGAGTAGTGATTCACACCCATACAGAGCACTGATATATATTATAGAAATATACCCTCAAATACAATATATTATGGTAATTTTTCACTTTTAAGTTTATGTTACATATAAGCTGAATTCCAAGGTATAATTTGCTCTCTGATTATTATAATTATAATAATTATTATTTTGTAAAATATATTACCACCTGTGTTTGTGGGAATAATCCGTAAACTTTTTGTTAACACAGGTTTTTAAATGCTTATTGTAGCTCATCAATTTTGATTTTAAAAAGTTCAGAATGAAAGTTTATAATAGATACATGTATGTTTGTGTATATCCTAAATTGAACAGATTGTACACATACATACTTTAATAAATAAAAAGACAGAATTTACCAATTAAATTTTCTAATTGTGTGACTGGGAAAGCAGAGTCGAAGAGAAATTACATCCATCGATGTTGTGAAGTAAAGACAATGATGAATGTGATCACTAGATGTGCAATTCAAAGAAAACACTTAAAAAAGATGATCCCAAGGTGCCCTCTTTAAAATAATTTTGACAGAAATTGTACTTCACATCATCACATCACTGAATGAAATGTAGTGCATTCTCTAGTTGCCATTATCATTTTAAAGGGCACAACTACAACAGTGCAACAAAATGTAGGCAGCAATAATTTGTAGGTATCCTCATTCCTCTTGTCCTCTCCCTTCCCCCCTTCAACATAGCAATGCTGACATTCAATTATTTTACTCTGGCATTACATTTAGCACATGTTGGAAATGATGGATTCCATTTTATGTGGTGACATGCTGATTATATCTGTAATATTGAATTGTACACAGTCATATACACAATTATAAATGTTGACTAAAGTCACCTTTAGATTTATATTTTAATATGTATAATACTTAATATTGAAAGATAGTTTTTCTGTTTTATATCTCCTTATCGTGATAGAAGACAAGATTAGAAGAGTAAAAAGTTTAAAAATTGATAAATATTTCCAACATATATTAGGAATGAGATATGCTCTATCTTTATAAATTTTTTACAGTAACATGTTTCTAACAAAGCAGTATATATTTTCTAGTGTTTCTTCAAAAACAGTAAGAATTTATTGAAAATAAATAGTATATTTGAATTTATATTTGTGAATTTGAATACTCTTTAAAATGCAAGAACTTTACATATTTATAAGTGAAAAACTAAAAGAAAACCACTTCTTTTTATTATCTGATTTCTGTTTCAAACATCTGAGAGTTGAAGACTTCCTGCAGTTCAAAGGGAACTTTATTTCATATGATAGTGATATTTAAAAAAATATTGAATTTGTAAATGTATTTAAAAACTTACTTTTCCTCAACATAAAGGATTTAGATAATTGATAAATGTTAAATTGACTTTGAAGATTGTAAGAAAAAAAATAATTTATTGTTGTAAAGGAAGGTCTCTTGCACCCTCTGCTGATATATGAACATGACTGCAATTTTACACATTTGTTTATTAGTAGAGAAAATAAATGAAAGGCAAATATTTAATAAAGAAACCTTGTAATATGCTTGTATTTTGAATTGAACAAATAGTAGCCAGTCAGGTCAGTTTTTTAGTTTTGAAAAATGATGATATGATAGTATCAATTTTTACTATGAAAGCATTATAATGCTATATTACTCAAAATTATCACGTAGCTTGAATTTATTAGCCAGCTAAACAAAATAATCTGTTTTGGTTTAATGTGTACACTATAGAAATAGTAAAGCATTAATAAAAATTGTGACAAACATGGAATGAATCATTTGTGTCTGACCTACATTTGTGTCTGACAGCATTGAGATTAATTATTATATGATAAATAAATAATGAAAATTCTTTTTTTTAGAGGAAGGAAATAGCTTCCAGTAGTGGAGTGGTTTTTATTTACTTAAGTTTAATGCATATATAAATCTTTAAAAGATTATTAGCACACTCAGAATTGATATTTGTGTTTTGTCACATTTGGTCAAATATATTTTAGAATAAAACTTTTCCAACATGTTCATTCCCATTCTTCCTGAAGAAACTGTTATCATTTTTTTGGTATCTTATTTTAGACAGATTTGCATGTCTGTATCTCTCAACATTATGTAAAATAAAATTTTGATGAATCTTATTTTATGCTACCTTACTTTGAGTTTTTAAATTTTTCATGATAAAAGTAATTTTTGAATTCATTTGTATTGTTAAAAATTCATATTTTATATAGCATTTAATGTTCCCATTGATGACAAGCCCAATTCTAAGGATTCTATTCAAAATATAAGC
Organism: Uropsilus gracilis; assembly: GCA_004024945.1. NCBI lineage: Eukaryota > Metazoa > Chordata > Mammalia > Eulipotyphla > Talpidae > Uropsilus > Uropsilus gracilis. Next base: position 17,585 of record PVHY01005043.1, read on the forward strand.
CAACAAAACCCTGTTTATAATTTGAAGTTCATCTTTCTAGATTTTAATTACTACACATTTACACTCATTTGAGCCTGAAGAATATAATTTCAATTTTGCAATATATTTTTTATCTCATTATACACATGTATGACATTTGTAGCTACATGATTTTATAATTTATTTTGGGCAGTTTTTTCCTATATTTTCAGCTCTTGTATATGATACAGTAGAATAGCTGCATCATCTTTTGCTTTTAAATATTTACTTAAATGAACATTTATATTAGGTTTGCTTTCATCTATTACAAAATATCATTGAATGTCCCTGTTCATCTTTGTGCAGATGTGTGCTTGTTGTTTTTGGGTAAATGCTAAGAAAAGTTACTTAATTTAATAATTTGATACATAATTTTCTGATGTAAATTTAGCAATTTGAATGCTTAAACATCTATGAGTAACATTTCTTTTACCTACATTTGACATATATAGTATTATATATATAAATATATAATATATAAAATATGTACAATATCTAAGTATATTATATCAAATAAATTAAATATAAAATTATATAAAATATATATAAATTTAAATGTTTATGGGTTGAAATAGTATCTTGATTAATCTTGATTAATGGACTAATTAGTAATGGAGTTGAATATCATTTCATAGTTGATTAATGATTTACATTTCTTATATGAAATTCCTATACATATTCTTTTCTGTCATTTCTTCCTTTTGAGTTCTTTGTTGTTATGACTTATAAGAGTGATTTCTATATTCCCTGTTTGTCAATGGATTTGAATATATTTTTACATATTCTTTGGTGATTTGTATTTCTTCTGGGATTTGCTTATTTGCATTTTAGATTGTCTTTCTATTGGCTAGTAATGTTCTTGTATATTTCAGATAAAATCCACTGTTTTCTGTGTTTCTAATATTTTCTCCTATTCCTTAGAGAAGTCTGCAAGTGATTGAATGGTATGGGGACACAATTGACCATCCATTGTCTCAGTGTATTAGAATTAGTCTGAAGCTAGTCTCCATTTTTCTGTCACATCCATGATTAATTTTCCCCTGTCCTGTATTACCTTCTTTTTTTCACATATTTGAGTCATTCTTTAATGAATAGCTTGAACAAGAACTCCTAGCTTGACTCTTCTTCTAGAAAGCAAGTCTAGCTACTGTGAAAAGAAATTTGAAAAGAAGAATTTTGCAACTAAGCCAAATCCTCTAAATGTAAGATATTATAATAAAAATAAATATGGTCTTTTTATTAACATACATAATTTCAGCTGTATATCTTCCTATTTAAAGTTGTGTATTTTTTTTCTATTTATGTATCATATTTGTCTTTTTGGAATCATGTTCAGGGTCTAAGATACAGTCTTTGAATATTCATAATATTGTCAGTATAATTAGGAAGGACATCAATATGCTCAATAATTTTTGGGTGAAAACAAACCATGGCTAAATGAGATTATTTGTAAGAGATGTTAGAAAATGTTTGTAATATTGGCTATATCACTATTTATTCAATGATATCTGTATCTACCTACCTATCCACCCATCAATCATCTATTTATCAGTAATTGTATTAATTCCAAATCCCACTGATATATATGTACTGCAGCTTTTTGTCTTTTTCTGTCCTGTTTAGGATTGAACAGAAATGACAGTTTACAGCATGAGCAAATAGAATTCCTGAGAGGGGCTAGGGAATTTATAATCTAAATTAAAAATATTTCTGTGAATAAGCACATGTGTGGTTAATTGTTCTTGAGTTTAATAATAAATTTAATAATAAGCGTTTCTCTGTGTTAGAACTTCTTTCAGTGCTTTTTTGTACTTCTTTCATTCTCACAAAAATTCTTTAAGACAAGTGTAACTGCTACTCTTGGAAAGAGCCTCAGATTCAGAAAGATTCTGTAACATTTTAAGTCACTCAAACATCATACTACTCACTGTAGTGCTAAATTCAAATCTGTTGTAGCAATAGCATTCATAACAGTTATATATTCATTTTGTACAAATGATAGAATATATACTATAATGCAATTTAATTATAAATGTAACCTAATTTACCTGAGTTTGGGTAACATGTAGATGTAGCGTTTAAATTTCTTTCATTACCTATTGCTAATAGTTTAAATCCACCCTTTTTGCTTGTATTTTTCTTTTCATTCTGTTCTTAACTGTTGAGTAACTAAGATCATATCTGGTTGTGTCTCAGAATTACATTTCTTTTTAAATATATATATATCTCGTTCTCTGTCCTTTATTTTTTTGTTTTATCATCTCTTTTATCTTCAATAATTTATTTATGTATACATATATTTCACATTATTGTAATCCCCGGGGGTCACCCACCATATTCCCTCCCTGGCCATTCCAGCTGGTCCCCCAACCCTCCAGTTTTGTATTTTTGTTTGCTTGTCCATATATTAGTGAAACCATTCATTTTCTGTCTTTTTCTTTTGGACTTGTTTCTGCTAATATGATTTCTTTTAGGTACATCCATGTTATCATAAAATCATCAAATTTGTCATTTTTAATTGATGAGTAAATGTTCCAAAACAGATGATGGGTGAGAAAGATGTGGTGTGTGTGTGTGTGTGTGTGTGTGTGTGTGTGTGTGTGTGTATATATATATATATACAGAATGGAATATTACTCACCTTTTTTTAATTTAGATAAAATATCTGCTTCTCTAAATTCTGCCAGGATAATATATATATATATATATGTTGACCTATTGCAATGATTCTGAAATCCTAATTTGGCACTAATCTCTCTCCCTTTTTACCTAAGAGATTGATGTATACAGATCTAATCAGTGGCAATCTATCTATGCTTAATCCCATTTTAGGGGTAAAATCAATTGTTGGCATCTAAAAGTAAACATTTCTAATAGAAATTGTTATTTAATTGGACTTTTGTTTACTTTTTGAAAATAGCTGAGTATATCCACTGTGCGTACACTATATGCAAATCTAATAATTGTTTCTTAAATATATCCAGTTAATTATTTATTTCTTTATATATCCAGCTGACAATCTCATTCTCTCCCCTGTGACCTGTGACTGATTGCACTCTTGATCCTGATCAGTCTTCCCTTTAATACATCTCATATTGTCCTTCCTGACCCTATGGGCTGAAGTTGCCATTGTCCTTGTGTGCCAGTGATCTATCTGTTAAAAATGCCTCTCTTAGTTTTCAATTATTTAAGGGAAAACAATCAAACATTTTGGATGTACTTTTAAAGATAAATTACACCACAATTAAAGTGATAGGATGTTAGAGTTATAAATTATATGTTAATTACAAAGAGTCTGGAATGGATTTTTTTTAAGCTAAATCCTAAACCCATAATATGTTTAAACCTCATTTAAATCTGAGACTAAATGCCTTTGACAAGGCTGTTTTTAAAACTGCAAGCTAGTATGAAATTTATTTTTAAGTGTTTTTTAAATAAAGATATCAGGACAATTTTTAAGTGCTTATTTTATTTAGTTTAAAAATAGCTAAGACACTCTGATACTTTGAACTTGCCAATAGATGTGAAATCAAGTAATTTATTCTTTTATTTTAAAATGTAAATACAAATTTAGGAGTGCTTTTCAGAGGTCAAGAAATATATCAACCCATATACTTCAATAATAATGGTAAATTTCTTGAAATTATTACATTGACCATAGGTTCACTACAAGTTGCAAACCATTATGACTAATAAAAATATTTAGAGTAAATTCTTCAGTGGCCATTAAATGAAATAAATCTTGCATGTAGTGAAGAATTGCAGCTGAAAATAATGTTAATTAAGACACTATTAAGAGTGAACTTGTGACAACATAATACCACAGCTTGATAATTTTAGTTTTCTGATAGTTTTATTATGCTTAGAACAATTATCTTCTAATTCCTTTGCAAGCCCTGAATATATTTTCATATTTTTTTACAGTTGCATTGGTTACTGTTTGCTAGTTTTAGTTCTTTTATACATTATGTATTTTACTGATGTTAGCCCACCTGTGTGGTAATTCTGATGTGGCAAAAGCATACTTTCATGCATTGTGTCTTCGAGGATTCCATCTTTCCCTGCCTCTGCTTCTAACTTTCTTCCATTTTGGACATACAAGTCCTATTTCATGCATCCTCATGAATTGTTTTCCACTGTAAATATCTGTTTACTTATATGATTTTAATTTTTTGGTCTAGCATCTTGATGGAAAAGGCCATCTTTGCTTTGAGACCCAGTGCCTAAATAGGTCTCATGAAGTTTTAACTTGAATACATCAGTATTTCACATACAAGTAAGCACATTCCTGCTTGCTATAATAAACAAGTGCTGTAATTTTGAGGTTCGTTATGTACATATCACAACTTGTAGAGATTCATATAGTTACTGGCATCAGTTGATTCCAGTTAATTAAAAGTTCGTCAAACTATAAAATCATTTGATACTCAAATGTGCTATCATATGAAAACACAGAGTTGAAAACCTTAAATAAAACTTTATTTAAGAAAAGACATTTTCCTTATGTAGACTATGGAACATATAACCTGGCAGTAAAATGAGATAGTCTGAATTTGCAAAAGACTTCAATAGATAACATATCTTCATTTAAATTTGACTCTTTACACCCAAAGTCTTACAGTAATACTTAAATGCTTTTGGAGTGGTTCATGTATAGTCTTATTTAAATCCATATGCAGTGAATACAGTTAAAAATCATCCAGTATGAAACATAAAGTGCAAAATTACTAGATCCCATACCTCTTGGAAGAAAAGTCACATATTTTTGAAGGTATATATATATATAAAAGAGAAAATATTTTACATTCTGTCACATAAAATGTCAAGGACATGACTATTACTTTATTTCTCAAGCAATTTCATAATATAGTCTCTAAGGTGATAATATGAAGAACTTGTCATTTTATGTAGTATTTGTTATTGTTTACTTAGGTAACGTTGCTTGTACAAAAGAAAAAAAATAAAACAGAACCTAAGTAGGGTTGACAAAGGGGAGATATTAGTTAAGAAATTAAGTGATATTTAGAAAAAAAAAATAAAACAGGGACAGAGTCATGACACATTCTGGAAACCATTGAAAATATTGTCTCCAGAACAGCAAGATTGGCCATATAGTTTGGAATTCCTGATATAGATAACATATCTTGGTCTTCAAGAACTTAAGTTCTTGACTCCTCAGTGTAGTGAAAACCATATATTCATGCTAATTATGGGTTGAGCTTGGTTTTAGACAAGATTTGGTTTAGACATACTTTACCACTTATTAGCTGAGTGACACTTGGCAAGTTACCTTTCTGCTGTATAATGTCCATAATAATAGTGTCTACCTCCACAGTAATAAGCATGTGAAGAGATGATCTGTATAAAGGTCTTAGGTACATAAAAAGTGAGCGATAGCTGCTAGCTTCTCCCTTTCTTCCTTCTTTTCTGAATCATCAGTAATCTGATTTTAATGTTTCAGATTTTTTTAATGCTTCTGCTTTTCTTGAAATATTTTATCACATTCATTAAATTCCATCTGAATTAACTGTAATGCAATTTTTATCAGCTCATAATTGTGGTTTCCTAATAAATTTATCTTGTTTGTAACACAGTAACTCTTTGCATTTTAGTTTTCTTTACCAATGTCCTGATTATTTCTGAATTTCTGAAATCAATCTCAAAGGAAAAGAATTCATCTCTGTTGATATTTCTTTGAGTGCAAATTCTGGTCTAGTCCGTGATTTTGTGAAACTTAAGCCAGTACTTTCTTAGTTATATGGTCAAATCTGTGTGGTCTAACAGAAGCAATGATGGGATTTTTGACCCTGTGAGGTCACAACTGTCATGTATTTGCTACATCTATACAAATAGTCATGAAGAGTGAAGATTAGACTACTTGCAACATTATAGAACCAGTATAACTTTTAGAACTTGTTCTTCAATCATGATCTTGTATTTCCCAACCAAAAATTCTTCTGAATATATTAAAAATAGTCATGGTACTCTTAAATTTTTGCATCATTATAAAATATCCTTGCAAATTTTGATGATTTTGATATAGGTTTGTACTTAAATATCAGAATTTTATTATTATTTTAATATAAATAAAACTCCATTATGTCTTGAAAAACAGTATTTTACTTTAAAATGTCATTTCATAATTGAATTCCATTAACTTGTTCTTCTGTTTTAACTTTTCCCAGGCTGCTAAGTTGGCTATCACAGTGAAATCCTTGGAGTCCCAATGGGGGACTCTGGATCAAGACGATCTACCCTGGTTTCCCGGTTGCCAATATTCAGAAGAAGTATTAGCAGAAGACATGATTCCCTTCCTTCTTCACCTTCATCCAGTAATACAGTTGGTGTCCACAGTTCCTCTCCTTCCAGCACTAACTCAAGCTCAGGCAGCACAGGGAAACGCAGGAGCATATTTCGTACTCCTTCCATTAGCTTCCACCATAAGAAGGGGAGTGAACCTAAACAAGAACCTACCAATCAGAACCTTTGTATTTCAAATGGTGCTCAACCTGGTCATGGCAGTGTGCAAAAACTGAATTTGGAAGAACATATTAAAAGTAGGGGGAAACATTCTGTTGCTTTCAGTGGTTCACGAAGTAAGAAGATAACAAGATCTTTGACAGAGGACTTTGAAAAGGAGCACTCAACTAATAAAAATGTTTTTATAAATTGCTTAAGTTCTGGAAAAAGTGAGGGGGATGATTCTGGATTCACAGAAGAACAAACTCGCCGTTCTGTTAAGCAGTCTACAAAGAAGCTGCTTACTAAATCTTTTTCCTCTCACTATAAATTTTGTAAACCAGTTCCACAGAGCCAGTCCATTTCATTGGTACAACAGTCTGGATTCTCATTGGAAATTACACATTACCAAGAGAGAGAACCTGTATTAGTAAGAGCTTCTCCATCTTGTTCTGTGGATGTAACAGAAAGGGCAGGAAGTTCTTTACAATCTCCGTTGCTTTCTGCTGATGTTACTACAGTTCAGACTCCTTCGGAATTCTTAGCTTTGACTGAGGATTCTGTGTCTGAAGCAGATGCATTTCCTAAAAGTGGAAGCATGGCATCCCACTGTGGTAACTTTGGTCACAATGATTCTACCTCTCAGTTCTCTTCCAATACTGCTGCTGTTATAAAGACAACAGACCTTTCGGGAACTGTTCCCTGTGCAATTATGTCACCTGGGAAATACAGGTTAGAAAGTCGGTATAGCACTGAATCCAATACCTTACCAGAAACTTCTGCTGCTAACCAGAATGAAGTGTTATTGCAAATTACCGAACTACCTGTGATGAATGGAAAAGTCTCAGAGACTCACCTATCAGCAGATGTGCAAAAAGAAGAACATGTGGTGTTACAAAATGGTGAGGCCATGTTGGCGACAAGTTCCCCAAGGAAACTTGGATTTTATGAGCAGAATAAAGTAATAGCTGAACGTGTTAAAGGGATTCATCCTATTTCAGATTCAAGGATGATACCCTCTTGTGATTATCATATTCTTAACAAAGCATCATATGGCTACGATACAAATCCTGCCAAAGGTAGGCTAATTTTCTTTGTAGAATAAGTAATATAAATTATAATTCTCATTAATGTTTACCTAGTTTTCTTTACTTTGGCTCATGACTTGATACCATGTACTCATTTTTCACTCCAAAATTCTTTTTTAGTTGTAATTTGTTTTAATTATTTTTCTCTACTTGATTTTAAACTTATTTCACTTGTATTATGCTGAACCTGTAATTCAGCAATATTATTCAGTTTTCTTGGGTAAGTAATACAGATTTTGACCCTCATTGGAAAGTGGCAGAGAATTAATTTTATTTGAAGTGTGACTAAATCTTAATTAAAAGCTATCATTTTTGCAAGTTCATTTTAGAGTCCAGCTACTTCTTTGTAAAATGGATCTATCACAGTCAAAATCAACTATAAGAAAATTTTATATAAAATGTAAATTTTATTTCCTATTTAAGGAGGATTCAAAATGTCTACTTGCTACAGAACTATATATTTTAAAATAATGTACATGAGTCTACAGTCAACAGAGAAGTTTGCCTCTGTCATTAGCTCCCTATGTAACTGGGTATTTTCTTTATCTTTGATGTAAAAGAAAGGGAAGAGTGGGTAAGCTGCAAAAATCTGTTATTTAACAGAAAACTGTTCAATATAAAATTTCATTCAAGAAAAATGTTGAATTTTGGCATTCATTAGATTGTGATTATTCTTCATTCTTTTTTCTCTACTATTTTACTTTTAATGCTATTACTGATACTGATGTTCTTGTTTCTGCTGCCACTACTATTACCACCACCATTACTCTTATTCATACTAACTCTTCCAATATTTAGTGATACTTATATCCATTTAATATTTTATATAATTTAGAGACACTTATTCATTTAGCCCACAAATGATTGTAATCACTCCCATTTTTGTGAACATTTTACAGGAGAAATAACATGCTCAGATAGGTTGAATTGTGTGTCCAGAGTCACAGAGTTAGCAAGCAATTGTTTGGGATTTAAATCCCATGAAGTAGGTATTAGTTTGTTCCCCATCATACAAATGTGAAAACTGAGCCCATGGGATCATATAACGGATAAGTAGCATGGCCAAATTAAAACTATGTCATACAGAGCTTAGGTTAAATAGGTTATGATCCTGTTCTTCATAACATATTAAGAATTATATTAAATAAGTCAAGCTACAATTTACAATGTCAAAAATCTTTATTTTTTCTTCTCAAATCTCCCATTGGTATCTCTTTCATTCTTACTCATTCCTGTTTGCATCAGGACAAACACATAAGAAATGTGGGTCAATATTTAATATGCTTATGAAGATATTAAATGTACAATTCTACCAAAACTAATGATAGAATTCTGACTCATAGCATTTTAAGTTATTCATTAATTTAAAAAGTTACTTTTAAAAATCTGCTAAAATAATATAAGATAAAATGAAAAAGAACTGCTATGTTTGTCTATTAAGTTCTGGGTTAAAGTTTTTTGGTCAGGAGATGAACATGAATACAGCAGGTCATTTGTTCATTTCCCTCTTTTATTCAATAAATGCTGCTTTGGCAGGAATTGAGGCAGTAGGGATATAATAATGAATCAACCAGGCATAAATAACATTCATGAAACTTACTTTCACTGGGCATATTCAGGCAATTAATATACAAATAAATGTCAAATGGTGGTAACTGCTGAGGCTAGTGTAAAACAACAAGAAATATTAGGAAGTGGGGGTGTGAGATTTCATCTTTGTAGATGTGTAATTGACAAAATATAAGATCTCTAAAGTGTGCAGTATGATACTTTGATATCCTTACACAAAGCAAAAGAATCCTCATTATATATTAAATTAGCACATCCTTCACCTCATGTTATTTACCTTAAAAAATTTGAGCACAATTTCAGTTCTATCTCAGAAAATCTCAAACATACAAAACAGTGTTCTCAGCCACAGTCACTATGTGACTGTGACTATACTCTGACTGTATTCTTACAACTGAAAGTTTGTAGCTTTATACCGACTTCTTTTGCCCTCCAGCCACTGATAACCACTTTTTTCATCTTTATTTCTGAGTTTAATATTTTCCCTTTCTCTTTTTTCTTTGCTTCTTTTTCTCTTTCCTTTTCCTTGTCTTTCTCCCACCTTTCTTTCCTTTTTCTTTTCTGAAGATTCTTTAAGTGATATCATAAAATATTTATCTAACCCTCTCTGATTTATTTCATTTAGCATAATGCCATCCAGGTTCATCCATATGGTTGCTAATTACAGGGTTACTTTCTTTTAAAAAAAATGGTGAAATATGTTCATTAGCAATTTAGCACTTGATTGACACTTAAACTGTTTTCATATCTGATGATGATGAAGACAGTACAAGTATCTTAATGATGCAATATTGTTTCCAATGATTATATAATTGGATATGAGATTGTTGGATCAATGGTAATTGTTTTTAATTTCTTGAATCTTCATGCTGTTTTAAGTAATTCCTATGCCACTTTACATTTCCATCACCTTGTCAACACTTTTTATATTTTGACTTTTGGTCATAGTCGTTGTAACAGGTATGAAGTGATATGATATTGTGAGACTGATTTACATTTCTCTGATGATTATTGATTTTGTGCACTTTTTCACATACTCTTGGTGATTTGTAAATCTTTTCTAGAAAATTATCTACATCATTTGCCCATTTTTTAATTGAGTTATTTGACTTTGTCTTATGTTGTTGCTATTGAGTTGTGTGAGTTCTTTGTATATTTTTGAATATTACTTCCTTATTGGATATGTGACCTAAAAATGTTTTCTTATACTCTTTAGGTTGTCTTTTCATTTTGCTGTGTAGAAGCTTTGTAGTTTGAAGTAGCCCTACATGTTCATTTTTTCTTTTATAGTCTTTGTTTTTGGCATCAAAGCCAAATAGTCATACCAAGACCAATGTTCAGGAATTTATTTACTTGTTCTTTTAGGAGTTTACAGTTTTAGGTTTTATGTTCAAATCATTTATTTATTGTGAGTTGGTTTGTGTGTGTGGTGAAAAGGTGTTTCGTTTCATTTTTTTGCATGTGCTTATGCATGTTTTTCAACATCATTTTTTGAAGAGTTGTCCTTTTCCCAATGCATATTCTTGGATCCTTTTTCAAAATTGAATTGCCCTCATATACATGGATTTATTTATAGTCTTTCTATTCAACTGCATTGATTTGTGTGTCTGTTTATATCCAGTGTGATACCATTTTGATGACTCTCTTCATAATATAGTTAACATAGTGAAGTGCAATACCACTAGTTTTGCTTTTTTTTCTAAAACAAGATTACTTTGACTATTTGTGTATTCTGTGGTCCTGTTAAAATTTATATATATATATATATTTCTACTTCTATAAAAAATGCCATTGTAATTTTTTTTTTAACTGTTGTAATTTTGACCAAGGGTTGCTTTGACTGTCTAAATTGCTTTATGTCATATGGACATTTTTCTTTTTTATTTTGTGGGGAAAAATTAGATTGCAGAAATGTTTAGGGGTGAATGCATTTACCAGAAACACAGTGGAGAATGGAAAAGGCAGATTTAATGAGAAGCAGCAGGCTAGGTAGGACAAATCTGCTGTGCCCATTTTGGCAATATTAATCTTTGAGTTAATGGGCTTGGAATATCTTTCCATTTATTTGTGTTCTTATGAAATTTCTCCCTTAACATCTTGTAATTTTCATGTAGAGATATTTTACCTCCTTAGTTAAATTTGTTACTTGGTACTTTATTCTGTTTGATATTGTTATAAAAGGGGATGTTTTCTTAATTTTTATTTTGTCTAGTTTACTGTTTGAAGTCTCTAAGTGTGGTGAAGGGTATGACATAAGATAGTATATTAGAAAATATTTGAAAGTGATTAAAGGTAAGTCATACAGACATTGAGGGAAGTATATTACCACAAAGATGATGATGTAAAAGAGTTTCTGGGCATGGAGAATTTCTGTGATATTTTGCAAAAAGGAAGGGGCCTACTGTAGTAGGGCAAAGTGAAGGAGGGTGAGTTTAATGGAAGATGAGGTTGGAGTTTGAAGACTCCCAGCATCAGAGTAGAGTGGTATGATAACATGAGGATCCTGATAGGTCATTGGAAAAAACACTAGCCTTATTACAACAGATGGGATGATTGTGATCAATCTCTGTTATGTTTTCAGTGTATAATTCTCATTGCCATGTAGAAATCAGATCATGTATAGATGGAAAATGTTGAGTGGGAATATGGAGGCAGATATCTATTAGTGAGTATTGTAGCATTGCAGTAAAACATTGATAGAGATTGTTTCAGATCTGGGAGAGGTATAAGTGTTCAAACTGTATACAATTTGCAGGTAATAAATATGAGATATGTAATGCAAGTTATGTGAGGTGTGAAGAAGGCAAAGATTACTCTAAAACTTAAGGAAATTAAGTAACCACTGGCTCAAAATCTCTTATAATATAACATTTATGAATGGCATTAAACGATTCTCATTTACATCCAGTGGGAGGCAGTCATAAAATTCATATTGAAACAGTTCTGTTGACTTCAATTAATTTTTTTTTCAATAGTTCTTGCCAGTAGCCTCAGTCCAAACCGTGAAGGAAGATTTATAGAGAGGCGACTGCGATCCTCATCAGAAGGAACTGCAGGAAGTAGCAGAATGATTTTGAAACCAAAAGATGGGAATTCAGAAGAAATAAATACTCTAAGAAAACAAAGAGCAGGTTCATCATCTTCAAAAATGAACAGCATGGTAAGTTTATGCAGATGCCTTCATATAATTATATACTTTTCTATGTATCTAGCATGTTTATGCCTATTGAAAAACATGAAAACAGAAGAATAGACAACTCATATTTTAAAGCAAAAGTGTTCTCCATAAATCAAGGAGATTATTTTTTCCTCAGGCTTATGGGAAACATGGCCAATAGAAGCACACCATAACTACTCTAAATTCCTGTCATCTTAAGTCTGTGGATAACTTTGTTATTTCCTTCTAGAACAGGGCCCTTGTGAATTACAAGTAAGGACAATACAGATTATGATGTTAACCTTTGAAACCAGTATTTCATATCATCTCTCCTTTTGTAAATTACAACATCAGCCAGTACCCTGCTTAAATCCTTTAGCTGACACCATTTTGTCTTTCCTACCTTGGTTGTTCTTCCACCCCAAGTGAGGAGCCTTGGGGACATGGAAAACCACTTAACCAGAGCTTTAACAGTTTTCAGATAGCTGAGATTCCAAATTCTTGACCCACACAGACAGAACCTGAGGGTGAGTGTGAGCTGTGATTTGTGTGCACACGGTTGGGGTCTGAGTTTTCACTTGTGGACTGGCTTATCTTAGAGGCATGTGTGAAGCTTTTTATACTGTGAGCTAGAGCTTTACTGACAAGAGATGACAAATGAACTGTTACGAAAGGGTCTACAGGACCCAGGCCTCACAGCTACAAGGATGTGCACACCTTTGGAGTGCACTTTGCTCATTTCTTCCAAATGTTTTTTCAGCAATATCTTTGATTCATATTGTTATTTAAGAGGGTTTCTTTTCTAATCTGTTCCCCTATTTTTCTCTTCATGGATATATGTGAAAAATGCTCAGAAGTAAATGACTTATGATTCCTCCAGCATTTTAGATGTTATGTTACAAATGAATAAATGAAATTATCTAAATTTGAAATTGTACTGTGAAGATCCCTTAAATTGCTGAGCCAGCATGTAGTGATAGCAAGTTATTGTACTTGAAATTAAAAGTTCTAGCCATTAGATCAGACTTGCTTAGGCTTCAGTGTTGGCATATCAATAACTACAAAACTGTTAATACTAATGAAGTTTTTGTTTCTGGTAAACTAAAAAATGATTTTGTATATTGATAACAATATTTTATAATTTAATTTTATCACTTTTTATTTAAATTATTATAATTAATGTTTATTAAATAAGTTAAAATGATTACTAATTGATGTAAAATCGGAAGTTATGACTGTTTTAAGAAACATTTATCTTCGTGAAATTTCCACTGTTCTTTCATTGAGTGGTGTTTATATTGCTAATGATGTGCATTCACTATGTATTATATTAGCCAAAAATATTATCTTTTATCATTACTTCCATATTTGTTTTTCATATGAAATTTGAATTATTACAGTATCAAAAAATCATTGTTCTTGGATATACTTTCAAGATTTAAAAATTTCAGTCAAAATAAGAATGCCAGTTTTTATCAGTAATGTACATTAGCATTTATTGTTTGCTATACAGTAGATTATGTGTTCAATTTAACCTACATTAAAAATTCAGGCATACTTCTTTTATAAATGGTATATTGCAGACTAGGTAATATTAAGGAAATTGCTCTGGTGCCCTGTATGTTTAGCTATTATGTCGTCTACATCCTGTGAGAGTTACAGAGTATCTTTAAATTGTGATCTAAAAGGAAGGTACAGGACAGCAAAGAAAAAATTATGAGGTGGAGGGGAGACTAACTATATGTAGGAATAATGTCATATTCTAAGAAAGAGTCAAGGAAAACCTAATTTATTCTTAAAATAAATGTTCTTCTGGATCAGATGAATAATGAGCCTATCTAAAAATTTGCTCTTACTCAAGTCTAGATCGCATGTCATTCATTGTGTATTTAAAGATGCTGTTGAGAAGCAAAAGTGACAAGGTAATTAAGGTTTTCAGTATATATGCTAGATATCTACTGTATATATATTTAGTATATTTATTATATACTATATGTTAATGTATATACATGCATATATATAAATAAAACCAATAGCAGTTATACCTGATGGGGTATCTTAAAATTATCTCAACATATACAATAATTAAATAGAAATATAGATAAAATTTAAAAGCTAAAATAATAAAGAAATTGATCAACAAAAGTATATTTTTCAAAATTAAAGAAAAGTCTAGTTTTATAAAGTAAAAAATATTAAAGCAGCTATGTTTTACTTATTTTAATGATGTCATTTGTGGAAGTTACTGCACACTTAGACTTTAGTCAAAACATTCTAAGGTAAGAGGGAATAGTTACCTAAAACATCTACATAAGAAGATTTTAAGAGATTTTTGTTTGTTTATGTTTTTTGAAGCTTTTTATGTATTTTCAAAAAATGTCTATGCTGTGATGTTAGTTTCCCACTAGATGGCAGGATGACACCATTGTTAGGGTAAGGAAAGCTTGTCAAGGTTCAAACATAAACTTAGTTAAAATACATACATATTCACTGAATTTACAGGTAAAACTTATTGAAATCCGTAAGTAATATGTCTAACCTTCCAAATAGTCTACCAAAAATTATGAGTTCCCTGTTTTCTTTTGGATTTTGAAACTAATACCCATCATTCAGTTAATTTACAATTTAACAGTTATTGTAAAATGCATAACATAATTTAAGTTATATCAGTATTAGTAGAAATGCTGAAATTCCTTAGGCAATTTTGGCTACATTGAAACAAGTATCAAATATATAGAAAGTTATAATTTTATGTGTGAAAAGTGGCACTTCTCAAATTTCAAACTCCTGTATTTCCAAAATAATTCAAGTAGATATATCTAGTTATGAATACATTCATAATTTTCTTATTATTTTGTTTTCGAGTGATCATGATAGGACTTGTATTTGTGTGGTCTGTTTGACTAAGAGGCTTAACATCTACTATCATTTAATCTTCACAATACTATGATACTATTATTACTATTCTTAATCACAGTTTCAAAAGAAGAAAATAATACTATTTTTAGTGATACTATTATTTTAATCATAGTTGCAAAACAGGAAAATAAGGCACTAAGAAGATAAAAAGTTGTTCAAAAACAAGTACAGAAATAACAGATAAAGAATTTGAGGTTGTATCCTGCATGTGTAACTTTAAACCTTACATTGTTTTGTTGATAAAGTAGACTTATAATTAATTTTTGTTTTCTTTCCTTCTTCTTTTTTTTTTGCATTCATCCCATGTGATGACAGCATCACATTTAAGGCAACTTTACTTTTCCTGAGTTTAAACTAAAAACTTGTCTATGGAACACAAGCAAATTTCTTCAATTTAAGTATTTAACATGAACCTAAAATGTGGTAGTATTTCTTGAAGTATAGTATCATCTTACTGGGAGATAGATCACCTATAACACAATTTTGTCATAAATTATAAATTTGTAATAATCATACTTAGTAGGAACTGGATTCTTTTGTGTGGTTTGTAAAAATTTAATTTTGCCTGGATGTATGATTCTGTTTGTTCAGATACTGAGGGTTCCAAGTGTACTAATGGGTTAGCTATAAATAGCTAACCAATATGCAAAACCACTCTACAATGTATGCAAGTGTTTTCATACATTTACCCCAAATATGTCAGTGTGAAAGGGAAAAAGCAGGATATATTTACTCTTTGAATATCAAAGACATAGTGGAAAGCATACTCTTCTTAAATTTATTAAAAGAAAATAACATATATCTGGAATAATTGATACAGATCACATTTGTGTTTATTTTCAATATTCTTTAGTAAGTACTTTCCTTAATCTTCCTTTACTGAGTTACTTTCTAGATATTTCCCTTAAGATGGTTCAGATATTGTTAGGAACTCTTCTAGAAATAGGCCACATTCCAGGAACTTTCTTTAGACCATGGTGTGCAAATGTAAAGACTGGGATTGCCTTGGTTTTGCCAAGAGTTTTACACAATGTAGTCTAACTTTAAATAAACACGTTATCACCCTGTTCTAAAAAATAATATAGTGATAGATTCATATGTAATGAACAATACAGAAGACCTAACATTGTTTATAGGAAAAAAAGAACTTGAATTGATGTATCAGGAAAAGCAAGGTTATAAGTTAGCAGATAACCTCTGAATCTTAGTGACTTTATAATTTGAGTTAATTTTTCACTCAGGATACTTGTTCATTCTAGACCTTCAGTGTTCTAGGAGTTTCTAGTCATTCTCCTCCTTCTATATAGAAGCAGCTACTATTAACCCTTGCATTTCACCATGACCAAAAGAGATCTCTGGAGGCCTCAGTAGCAGATGCTCTGACATATGAGAAAGTTATTTTCCTTTTGCTCATAACTCTGACTAGATATAGTTGTGTGGCTCAAACTAGCCAAAATAGAGGCTAAGTAGTCTCTTCCTTGCATTTGGAATGTTAGCCTAGCTATGTTTGGTGGAGATATGTTTGTTTTTATGCTCCTCAATAACTTATTTTTATCTTAGTTTTTAAAATTAACTGAGTTCTCTTCCTATTTCTTTCCACCCTTTTGTCCAGAGTGACTAATGGGTCCTGATGTTGTAACTTACACTACTATGGTTATTGTGGTTGAAAAAATGAAAATATCTCTGAAATTGTAGGACTCGTTCATAACCAGAAATTTTGTCCATTGAGTGTGTTCACTTCCTCAATTGTTGGCTTGACATATGTATTTAAATTAACTTTGTTTGGCTCAATTTCTGGGACTTCTACTGTATTTGTATTTATTTTTATTACATTAAAAATCTGGCTGGGATATTGTGTATCTTTAGGAAACTCAGCAAAAGCCTCCAAAACTTGCCCTGAACTCATACTAAGTGGTTCTGACAACATTCATTTATGGCCAGTTTTATTCTGACACAGCATAATTTCTCCTATTTTCAGTTTGGCATCCTGCTACCATTTTGTAGAAACTGTGAATGACATAGTAAAAACACAAGCTGTAGGACTTCTTTGGTAAATGAATAAACCAGATTTGCATTTGTGTGAAAATGTACTTTATTTCAGATCATTAGCATGTCATATCTTATTTCAATTCTTTGGTGTATTGAAATGCAAAATTTAGACATGATTGATAATGGTTGAATAATCTAAGACTTTTTAAGTTATAGTCAGTCAAGCACTTTATTTTGCATTTACATTCTCTGATGTCTCCTATTTGCTACATTTTTAACTTTTTCTTTATCCATTCACCTATTCATCAATTTATTATTTCCTTTCAATTAATATTTATAGAGAATATACTCTGAAAATGTAAAATGAAAGAGATAGCTTTTGAGCATTTCAGAGTTCCAGACTGGGAAAAATTAACATCATCTTGTGAATACAACAAATTTGACCATTCTGGCAATCTCAGACATAGAATAGGAGGGGGGATGCTTGATTGAAATTTAGACCATTGATAACATTTAAAAGAATTGAAAGTGGGCATGTGCCCTCCTAAATTCCTAACTCTACCTTACATATTCAGTCGTCACTATTGCATTTAACCAGTACTTCTTATGTCTTTTGCTAACTTTTGACTATTAAAACTCAGCTGCTTGTGCTAAGCACTCTGAGAAACAGTGTGACACTAAACATGAAAGTAAAATTAATTTTGAAACAATCAATTTTAATATAAACTGCCTTTAACATCTCCCAGGCAACAGAGCTCTCCTGGCCTTGTCAGGTGTATAGGACTCCACTCTCCCATTGTGTGGCTTGAAAGTTGTCCCATCTTAAAATGAAGAGCAAAGTAAATATGATGTTCTGAAGATAAATTTAAGAACTTTCCCCTCTTATACCTGAAATCATAAATGAGACTTTTGAATATTTAAAAATGTTAATTTTTTTGAGTTAAAATAATGATGTCAGCTATTAGTTTAATTCATTGTTACTGGAATTAAAGCACATATTGCATGCCACAATATCTAAAGAGGCATGAACTTGTACTCCTAAATCACATGTACAGTGTTACAAACCAATATTACCTCACAAAAAAAAAACAAAAAACAATATAGTTGAGAAAGAGAATGTATGTGAATATTATTGGAATATTTCATGTAGGAATGATAGTTTTGCCTATTATAATATGAGTTATATATATTTTAAAATTTACTTTAATGCCCTGGGGTTACAATGTTGTGAAATTTATATATAAATAAATAAATAAATAAATAAATAAAAATTTACTTTAATAATATATGCTGGAGGATACATTAACCATTTAAAAAGTGAGTTGTAGTCAAGTATGTTAAAGGCAATATTTTTATATTTTGATTTCTTTCTTTTACACACTTTCTTTTCCATTTATTTTATTCTGATAGTGCTTGTTTAAAAAAAAAAAAAACTGTGCTTGATTTAAAAGTATAGAATCACCCCTTTTAGGTGTGTGTTACCACACTACACCTATCACTGATAGACCAGTAGTCCTCCATTACAGATCCATTGTGCACCCTCCTAATTCATTCTGCACTTTTTGCTCCCCTTCTTGTATCCTCTCTTCTATAGTCACATTCCTCGGGTGTTTTTGAAATCCCTTGCATATTTTATCTAGTGTAATTCACTTTATTTCAAATTCAGAATTGCCTTTCAAAAGTAGAATTGGGAAAAGTGTATTTCATTCTTTTTTCTTTGTGAATTTTGTGATGTATCATTTTCACTTAGAAGCTGTCACAATTTGTAGTTCTGATGTGCAAAATTATGACTAGCTTTTTCATAGTTAATTCACTTCAAGATGATGGAGTAAATAAGTTTCAATGTTTCAATGTTCAGTACTGCTTCTCTTTGTACAGAGCATGAGAATGTGCATAGTACTTATTTTTTTTCTTTATATGATTAAATTATTCAAAGTTAATATATGCTTAGTCTGTTGGAGATGTTGTAACAAAATATCACAGACTGGGTAGCTTATAAAGTACAAAAATTTGTTAACAGTCTGGTCTGGAATCAAAAGGCTAGTAAAATGGTTCCATCTTACTGGTGGAAGGAACTAGGAGACTCTCTTACACGGCCACTAATCTCTTTCCTAAGGGGACCTAAGCATATTCCTTAGGCCCACCTACTGTTGCTATCAACTTTGGGGATTTTATTTTCAACATATGAATTTGGAGGGGAAAAAAAACATTCAGATCATTGAAATAAGTAATTGTGTTATAACAATATAAAGCAATATGTGCTAACTTCCTAATTAAAGATATTTCTTTCTCTTTATTTTTTCTTATTAAAAAGAAATTAAAATGGACAATAATAGGAAAAAAGAATAAGGTTTTTTCCTCTAACCATAATACATCTAGGATAGTCATTAATTTATATTCCTATAAAATTGAGAAGTTAAAGAATTCACATAGTTTGCTTTATATTTGAGGAGTTAAAATAGAAAATACAATTTTTTTTAATTTTAAAAAGTTACCTCAATTTTCTATGAGAAGAAAACTGCTTACACCATATTTAGATGACCCAAAGGACTGGCACAGATTCACAGAGTGAGATGAAGTGTTTGTAGTTTGAGAATTTGTGACAAATCTCAGACTATTTTAACAGCTGCCAGTCTGTAACACAGGACTTACCTAAGATGAAACAAGTACATTCTCTTATACAGAAAGTAGTTATGGAAATTTGAAGTGTCTACATTTTTCTAGTTAGACAATGGAAATTGCTATTCTTAGAATTATTCTATTATTTTGAATTTAAATGCAACACATTACATAAATCTCAGTATAAAACATAACCAAAACACTTTTGACTTATTTCATGAAATTTGTTATTGTAGTAGAATTGTATCCACTTTTAAGAATTACCATAGGTTATAGAAAAAAGAAACATTTTGCTGTATTAATAGTAACATTAATTAATACCATACTAGTAGTATAGTACTAATATTACCATATTAATGTCATATTGATACCATATTTTAATATTTTGCCATATTATTATTAATAGTTTATGATATTAAAATTGATACAAATATTTATCATTATCTCACAAATGATCATATTTACAATATTGGTATAAAAAAGTGTGATTTTACAAATGGACCAGTGTAAATGATTTAATAATTTTCTTATCTGATAACCTTTTATTTGATTATTCATAAATTAGAGTAGTGATCACTTTATCACTTTTATCTCTTAGTTTATGATCATTTATTCTAGTTCTAAAAGTTTTTCTGAATACCTCCTTTGTTTATATCTTTTATTATTCTTAGCTTGATAACAAGTTGGACATAATCCAATGTAAGACAGTATTAAACAGTCATTATTTTAGTTTCTGCTCATGCTTTTAATACATACATATATGTAATTGATTTAAATTTTTTTAAAGTTTTTAATTGAGTTAATAGTGTATTGTAACCTCATATAAGTTTCAAGTGTGCATGGATAAAATACCTGTTTATATAAACTATATTAAGTTCTCTCTAAACTTCTAGTTCTATCCTTTACTATACAATTGACTCCCTTTACCCCACTTACCTATTCCTTCACCCTGTTCCCTTTCTGGAAACCACAGTTGACCTTATAGTCTACAAGAACAGAATTGCAATTTTAATACTAGCTAGTAGTCTTCCACACTACCCAATGATTAGTTTATTTGTTAATGAGAAGTCCAAATAATTTTATTGTCAAGAGAGACTTACTTAAATCAGTCTTTTTATCTGGTGTTAAGGCACAAGTACAACTAGGAGAGATCTGAAATAGCTCCCAGCCCCCCCAGGAGTTATAATAAGGCACCTTTCTATATCTGATGGGTTCTGATTCACATTGTTAGTTCAGTTTTGGATTGTTAGTTGCCTAATTTATACTCTCCTTATTTTTTTCTTTTTGAATATTGTCACTTTGCTGTGTATTATATCCCCAGAATATGTTATGCTTGCAAGTTTTAAATGTTTAGTCACCTCACCTCAGACACCTCTGTTTTATAATAATGGGTTTTATATAATTATGGACATTTATAAGTTATGGAAATTATCCTGGGAACTGCATTCTACATATTACCAAATGCTAGTTTCATATTTCATGAGACATTTGTAGAACTAGGTGCATTCTGCTAAAAGCAATCCATTGATAAGCCCTCTTACTAGTGAAACTTATAGTTTGCCAGTTTCTTAGGACTCCATTTTCTCCTAACACAGGAAAAAAGGATCATAAACTAGTTACTTAAAGTACTGACTATAAAGATTAAAGACTGCTCTCAAGTAAGATTCATTCTGTTTATTCTCAAAACATTATTTTTATCTATAACTTTTATATGGCTTCTGGTCTTACTGATACTTGTGTTCCTGACTGGTTGTGAAAGTCATTTCTGCTAGATTTTTATAAATCTAGTAGAATTTATAAAATTAATTTTCTTACATCATTATTAATTTTTTGGGAAAGGGTCAGGAGAAAGACAAAATCATTTTACTAGTTTTGATTTTCATACCACATCTTTTTGTAACAGTACTTTATCAATGTGTTCTTTTTTTTTCCACCATCTTTTCATTGTTAGTTTGTAACTGTCCACTTTTCCATCTTTGAGGAAAACAAGCAGAAATAAAATTTTCTATATCTATCTTTTAAAAATGTTCTCCATTTTGTTTTTGTTCTTTGTTCTTACAAGGAAAATAGTTCTGATAGAATAGTCTTCTCCTGCAGTGTTAATTTCCTCACTGCCCACAAACTACTCAATTTCTTGTATTTCATCTACTATAATATAATTTCTTGATAGTAGTACTGTTGATAGTCTCACCATAAAAGTCTTTTGTGGGAGTAAGATGTCTGCCTTGTGCATATTGAGTGCTCAATACTTCTGACTCCTTCCAATGAAATGTATCAGAACTCTCAAGTTATAACACTAAAAACTTGTCTGCAGATATTGCTAAATATCACTAGGAGTCACAAAGTGTTTCTAGTTGGACACTACTTTAAAGCCATCAGAGATGTGGCCAGTTTTCTTAATCTTGCTAGACTCTTCTGCATCTGATACTGGTCAAAGTTCTGTCTATGTAACCACCTCTTTGTACAGTGTTAACTTTCCTCTAGTTGCTCTCTTCTCCTTCCAGACTCCGTTGTAAGCTTTTTTTTCCTTATTTTTTTAATGAT
The DNA here is from genome assembly GCA_004024945.1 of Uropsilus gracilis. Classification (NCBI taxonomy): domain Eukaryota; kingdom Metazoa; phylum Chordata; class Mammalia; order Eulipotyphla; family Talpidae; genus Uropsilus; species Uropsilus gracilis. Next base: position 39,947 of record PVHY01005043.1, read on the forward strand.
GTAAAATGAATTATATATACATATATAGACATATATATATATCCAGTAAATAATAATAATAATTGGCATGCTTTTTCTTTATAGTTGCATTAAAAGAAAATTATTACTTGGCATTTGATCTTTGATCCTCTTGCCTTTTAATTGGTTTTAAACTGTCCTATCTATCTAAAAATGTATGATGTAGTTGGAATTAGTATAATGTCCAACGAAAAGGCTGGGGATCTCTACTGTATTACATATAACAACATCAGGAGGCAACAACAACTGAAAAGCACAGGGTATTGAATGGTGGAATTACCATAAGACTTGTGAGTGATCTGTTTCAATATAAAAAGTAGCTAAATTTCTAAATACTGAAACTTTAGGGTAAATGTAGAGAAATACACAGTGAATTAACTTTTACCCTACTAGTGGTTTTTCTTACATTGTTTTCCACTTCACTCTACTATATTACACTCCTATTTTTGTTTTTAATGCATACACATTTCAACTTCCACTTAAGACACTTCAGTAATTCACAATCTCTCACCCTCATTTTTAAGGTTACACTGGAGAAGTGGCAATTATATTACTTAAAAGAAGACCTCCTTTAGTGGCAGTGCAGTACAGTGCAGTAATAAGTAGTTCTTTGACTCAATGCTATGCTAATTTTTTCCTTCTCAGATTGACAGATGAGTGAAAAACAGTGACAGAAGTTTTGGACATTGTGTACGCAGGATGAATTTGACCTTTCAGAAAACTTGGCGACAGCCAGACATCACTTTCTGCCCACTCTGCCCTATGCTATGGTCTCTGCACTCGTATTTTCTGCTTTGTCTCCTTCAGAGCTTCCTGTACACTGTGCCTTGTGCACATCTGGCTCTGGTTCAAGAGGAACTAGTGGTGCACGGTGTGTGTGCAAGGCAAGGATAAGGGAGAGTTTAAAGCAAACTTTCAAAAAAAAGGAAAAAAAAACTTAGAAAAAACTTTTAGTTCCTTAAAATATAAAGCAATAATAAAAATGTAAGATATTAATAAAAACACAGATTTCTTGAATTTTCATATATTTTTCACTCCCCCCTCTCAAATGTCTTTTAATTCTTCATAACTATACCATTCGTGTCTTTTAATCCTTGGTATCTATGCCACTCGTGTCTTTTAATCCTTGATATTTTATAAGAATATGCATTTATGTTTTCTCTTCACAAAAAAACTCCAGGATCAAAGCATATTGCTCAAAAATCAAAGGCAACTATTTTTCCTGACATACAGATGATCAAAACAGACAAATTTATAGAATAGGAATTCTTTTTATGTCAGTGAAGAAAGATTTTTAACTTTTTATTCTAAGCAAGTGTGGTCTGATGAAAGGAGCAAGCAATTTGGAAAAGGACACCAAATTCCAGTCTCATCTCTTTCAGCTAATAATGCTACCACCACATAGAACTGAAAGGCTCAAATAATATATCATATGTGAAAAGACTGTGTATTTTGAAGTGCTATGCTGATGAAAATTCACTTTTTTCTTAATAACATGCATCAAACAATTTAAAATTAAATACTATTGCCCTTTAAAGTAATCATTTAGAATAAAAACCATTTAGTAAGTCAAAGACACATTTAAAGTATATTTGCTATTAAAATTAGTTGAGTTGGTTTCTTTAAATCACAACAAAAGTAATCCTTACACATATCAAGTTATTTATGTATTAATGCTTTGTAAGAGTAATTTTCTATTTATCTGACTTCTCATTTGACTATTTCTGATAAAGTCATTTTTCAAAATCATTGATATGGCTTGGGAAAAATTGAGAAGTATATTTTATTTTGCATGCTCTGGTATATTTGTTATAATTTATTTATCTAGTTAATTCCAAATTATGAATTTAGTAAGAAGAATCTTCCCTAAAACGAGTTCCTTGGTTATTTTACAAGGAAATTTAATTAGCATCGTTTTTTCATAAATACAAATAAACTTTCATAAATACAAATGATTACATGAATCATTACAAAATAAGCTGGTAAATTATTGATTTACAAAGATTACCTGCTAAATCTTATGATGGCTTAACAAGCTGATAACAGGCTATGACACCAAAGGCAAAACTTAATGTTGTAGAAGCTAGTGAATTTTAAGATATTTTATTTATTTTACTTAAAAAAATAAATTATGACTACAGTGCATTTATTAGTAGACTAACCTCTGATAATTTTGATCTAAATTTTGTGAGAAATTTTAATAAAACATGTGTTTACTCTGTATCCTACTTTCCCCATTTCCTTAAAAGAATATATCTACTAGTAGAGTATTAAGCTTGACTATTCAGACGAATCGTATTTCAGTGGGGGAAGGGATGGATAACCAGCTGTCACATAATTCTTATCATGTATTAGGTGCTGGTTGGGATGAGACAGTATATCTCAGCATGCTGTTGCCTTCAGTGGATTTATGTTCCAAAGAAATGCAGATCCATTAACACAAATAGTGATTTTAAATGAAAAGTTCAACCACCAAGCTATGGTTCATAAATCACAGTGATGCTCCCTCTTTTATATTTTAATAATAATAATAACAACAGTATATAGGAACTCTCACTGAGCATGTGGGTGCCAGAATACATTGATCCTTAATATTTATTTTGACCCAGCAGTCCCTGCAAGTTGCCATTGCTGAGAAAAAAGGGCTGAAACCGAGATGCTGGGCTTACATTTAGAAAAAGAGAAAGGGGCTATTAATGCATGCTCTTCTCCAGTAACATTCATCCCTCTGGGAGTCCTGCATGACAAAAGAGTTTTGGAACACCATTAAGTTTTATGAAGTTATACTATGATTTCTTGAAGTGAATTTACTGTTACACAGCTGGAAGGCTGGAAGGTCTGTTAACTAAAGAAGTTCAAAGGTAGCCATTATTGTTCCGTGAATAGTTTTGTTTTGTAGTTTTTGATTCAATGCAGAGGGGTTGTACAGAAAAGAATTGAAAATCTCCAGCTTTTCATAATTCTTTCCTGATTGTTCTAAGTAGACTACTAGGTAATTTCAAGGAAGTCAGAACAATTGATCCACACAGATGATTTGTATAGAAATCACGATTTTACTCTGGTAAAATAACAACATTAAAATGAAGTGATTTCCCTGTATTGACAGTATGGCTAAGCTAAAAATTTCTGTATTTGCTTAAAAATAAGAATCATTTTACCATGAAATAACAGATTATTCTGGTTCAATTAGTAAGTCTATTTTACTATGTCAATAGGTAAAATTTTCATTAAACATAGTTAACAAAACATAACAGGGCTACATAAAAGGAAGAGAGAATTGTCTATATGAGGTGACAGCTCAAATTGAAGAAAAAAGTCAAAAGCTAATTTTATCAAAGGAACTCAATGACCTAGTATAGTTAATAATTCTCATTTAATTCAGTGCTATGTGCTTAGGTTTAGGAACTGTTTGAAGGAGTTGGGATGCATGGTGAACGGAAATAGTGGGTCTATTTACTCATTGTAACTGAGTTAAACAATGTCAAAAAAAAAAAAAAGAAAGAAAGATAGAAAGTCTTGCTTTTAAGAAATAGATTTCCTGAGAGAAATATGGATGGAGTTCGTATATTCCAAAAAGGTCCCCTATTTGCAATGACAACTAGAATAAATTACATATACTGGTTCTGAAGTCTGACTATTACAGATCTAGTGATGTATCAAATAATCAGTAACTCAGTAACAACTCTGAAATATATAACTGAAAATATAATTAGCTTTCGTGGTAGTGCAAAAGTTTTAATAAATTAACCCAACGTGCTTCAACATAGAACATTATGAATATCAACCTTCAGACAGAAAGTTTGCTAGACCTTGAGTATTCAAATACATTTAAAAGTTTTTTTTATTTCTATTTAAGAAACTAAGAATTATTGTATTGTTTAAATAGTCACTCTCTACAAATGCCATATCTATTATAAAACAGAAATTATAGGAAGTAGAATAAAGTGCCTTTTCTTATTTGCTGCTTGCCAATTATCACATATTTCCTACCTCTTAGTTCTAATTCCCTTTTGAAATATAAAAAAATACATCTTGACTCAAAGCACAATTAAATAGTATATTTATTAGTATCAGACCCAAGAGAGTAGGTAGAGTTGCATTACTATTTATTTTACTTAGAAGAGATTTTGTATCTATAATATCTATAATTAAATTTAGATTAATACAGCAATAGCATCATTTTGATTACATAACACTTTAATTTTGCTAAATGCATCATATTTTTTATAATTTCACATATACAGAAAATATTGTATAAAATATTACATGTATCTTTCACATAGACATATCAGTCATTAAACATTCCACATTTTTTTTGGTCATTTGCTGTAATACATGCATATATTATTTGTATCTTCTTAAAGCATGTTGGAGTTAATTTTATATATCATAGCACTTTATTCCTAAATTCTTCTGCATGGATTTTCTAAAAGTAAGGACAATCTGTGACAAAAACAGTGCATGTATCAAATTCAGGAATTTACTCTTGACACAATATATTTAGTACATTCTTTTTTTTCCTAATTGTTTTATTATTTTCTCAATCTAGTCTCCAATTCAGAATCATGTGTTCTAATTGGTTATCATGTCTCTTTCAGTCTCCCAATCAGAATGATTTCTCATCTTTCTTTATCATAAGTGATGTCATCACTCATGAAAGTTAATTGTAGAATATTCACCAATTCATTTTCCCCTAATATTTCACTATAGATTCATTCATTTCACTTATATTCATTTTATGCAGTTTTTGGAGGGAAAACACATCAGTAATGTGTTGTTAGTTTATCATCAGTGGTCTGTGATATGAATTTTTCTCATTATTAGTAATGTTATCTTTTATCAGTTGATCAAGATATTGTTTACTAAACTTGACCACTGTGAAGTTATTATTTGTTCTCCTTGTAAGTAACCTCTATTTTTGTGTGTATCCAGAATGGATACTTTATGTCTTTATGGTTCTGTTTATCTTCATTAGTTGGCATTCTGCTATAGGAAAGTTTTTTTCCTCTTCTATTCATTAAATGTGTGTGTATGTGTGCATAGAATGCATGCGTGATTTATCAAGAATATTATGGGTTCCTTTATTGTTCAGTGGGTTATAATCCATTATAATCATAATTTATAATTATGCTCAACTTATTCCTGATTTGATCTGTGGGAGTTCTTCCAGAGTGGTTCTTGAATTTCCTTTGAAGAATCAACTAATGAACTTCTAATCTTGAATTGGCTGAAGCTGAATAATGAATTCATACTTGAAAACTGATGTCCCATTTTAGCAAGCAATATTACTGGGTTTCTGGAAGAATTTCCATCTCTGTGACTGAAAATACTTAACGCTTTTATACTCCATGTTGTTATAATGTGTTTCAGATTATCTACTCATCCCACAATAGTTTTAAATAGAACTAATTGGCAGTGGGTAGGGTTTTACTTATAAAACCCTGTATTGAAATGCATATACATTTTTCTTGAGTTTAGTTACTGTTTTGCTGTAGTCACTCAGCAGTAAAATCTAATTTAAATAAGTTGATATATTATTCCATTTATTTATTTAGCTAACTTATTAAATTATTAAAATATTGAGTTACGTTCAAGGCCTAGAGATGTGGTAAAAGCCACAAATGTGTCTATACTACTAGGGAGGTTATGTTGTAGTGAGAGGAGTCAGAGAAGTAAATAATTTTGTATAATGGTGTTATATGTGTTTTCAAGTTACTATTAGTAGGGCACAGTAGAACACAAGAAAAGGTGTGGTGAATACTTATAATATTTCACAAAGCTTTCTTGGAGTAGTGTCTACAAAATTGTCCAATGATTTTTTGAGAAACAGGTTATTCATAGGAAATTTAATAAAAATATCTGCATAAGATGGCAAAACTGATACATGTTTTAAAGGAAATAAACTATGATATCTTTCCTATCACACTGAAATATTTTTAAATTGATTGGACATGAGCCTGCAAGTTAACTTGTAACTTTATAATATTTGAGACCTTAGTTAATAGCAGATAGCTAAATCAAAAATACCAAAATCTCCTTGAGAATTAAATAATACTTCAGTATGACGTGGACAAGCTTTGTACTGTTTCTTTTGCTCTTACTATGATTCGGATATTTTTTCCTATGTGGCTCTCTAAGTCAAGTATTCTCAAAGATGATCTTTATTGTGTAATAAATATGTTACTATATTTATTGCTTCTAATTGAATATGTTAGTAAGGTTACAGTTGATCTACAATTAACTTTCATGAGTTATGACATCAAGATAAAGAAAGATGATAAATTATTCTGATTGAAAATAGGTTGATCCTATTTTTAAATCATGTACTAATTTTTTATATTTGTGCAGACAAGCTGTTATTAATTATGCATGCTTCCTTGAACATAGACTATTGAGTAGCTATTATCTGAAAATGTCAATAAAATATTGAATTGAGCTTTTTAAAAGTTTCATTGTTGATTCTTTAGTCAGAGGCTCTGGAAAGTAAGACTGTGAGATTTTAATTTCATCACTATACATTTGGTGCATTGGTACTTTTGAGTATAGAACTTTTGATCCTCCAGAATCTACTAACATCTATGCAGTGTGTAATTATATTAAGTCATGGTTCTTTCCTGAGATTCCAGGCTTTGTTTTTATTTTTGACTTATATCTAGGTCTTCAATGGTTGCTCTCCTATTCAGTGGGGACAATGATTTAATTAATTTCAGTTCCCAAAGTTAAAAGATAGACAACAAATAATAGATTCTCTGTTCTCTCTCACCAGTTTAAGACAAATTCCCATTATCAACCATGAGAGATTATCAAATGACCAGGCCACTAAAATAAGAAACCACAGACATAAGTGATTGTTGCGAGACTGACACAGGATACAAGAAAGTATGACAAGCAAGATTGCTTAGTTACAGCAGCTAAAAGGTGATTATGGTTCACATAAAGCCATATACCTGTACACATATATTTTGACCATTTGGGTAATTCTGGCTTAACTTCATGCTCACTAGTCCCTCATCTGTCTCTGGAAATGAACCACTGAAGACAGAACTTTTACTTAGAGACTTCTACCAACTACACTACTGTACATGTCTTAGTGGTTTGAGACCAGATATAGACTCAACGGATTTTTTTGTTTCTTGTTTTACACATTTTAAAACACTCTGAAAAAGGAGAAAGAATAAGGATGGCACCTGCATATTTAGGTAAAGGAGCTGTTGCTATGCATTGCAAAAGGAAGAGGTTTGTGTATAGACTCAGTAGTTTTAGGACTAGCATTGTAGAAAGGACTACAGTAGTAACTAGGTGTTAGGAAAGAGACAAAATAACAGAAGTTGTTAGAAGTAAAAAAAAAAATCAAGTCAATTCATGAAAAATCAGAAGAAAGTAGAAAGGCGATAAAAGTAAAATGCTATTCCCTCTTGAAAGTTACTTTGGAACCTAAGAGTGTCATGCCTGGATTAAAATAAAGTGTGAAGTGACTTCTTCAACAGTACTGTCTAATTGACTCTGGCCTTTGAGTCTGTTAAGATACCAGTGGATCTTTTGGCAAGAAATTTTATGGTGTGAAAAAATAAAACACTAATATAAAATGATGGTAGTTCAGTAAAATATATTAACAAATAAATACCAATGTGAATATTAACACTCATGTAAATTTACAAAATGAAATATAAAACAGTTATGACTGTATACAAGTATAGATTGGGCAAAGATTGACTCAATTCATTCAGAAAAGGAATCTACACAATGGTAAATACGCTTAAAGAACATTTGAGGTACTCTTATTTATAGCAATTTGATAATGGATGTTAGAATTATATTGCAAAATTGGATACAAAACAATTTAATACCCTGCAGGGCAATACTCCATTACCAGACTAAAGCATTTGTATCTCTGCTGGATACAGATCTGTAAGTTACCTTGTACTCAGTGTAACCTCACTGAATTGGAGCCTATAAATAATACCAAATAGCACAGTCAAACAATTGTATATACTTCCACGGAATTCAGAAATTCTTGAGAGGGCCTTTCAAACAATGATTAAATATTCCTTGGCCTTTTCCCCTCCAAGTTTTGATAATGGTTCCTAACCGTTAGCCCATGTTGAGTGTAAGAGATTAACAGTGTTAATTGACAACCATTAGCCCATGGTGAATGTAAGAAATTAACAGTTTCAACTGAGAACAATTAATAGTTAATTGCATGAATGACAAATTATTTCTGTAAAGAGTGTTGGAATAAAGGGTGGCATATTAGAATTGATAGGGGGAGAGAGAGAGAAGTGATAGGTTAAGTAATCCATTTATAATAAGAATTTTGTGGAAATTAAGAAGTCATCGCTGGTGATAAGTAAGGTTGTGCCTGGAAAATATATGACTACTATAATTATTGTTCATATTTTAAAAAGTAAATTAAATGAATTCAATGGGCAAATGAAGCTTGTAGTGGTAAATACCTTACTTGAAAATAGCAGTGTTTTTTTATTGTGCAAATTCAATGTAGCATATTACTTAGTTATTATTTGTGGTAAATAGCATATTTCAATTTGAGAAACTTTGGCTATTAAAACCATTCTCAACGTGTAAAGTTCCATTTTATTCACTCAATTATGTACTTTTTAACTTTTGTTTGTTTATAGAAGCTATGAAATTCTGTAGTCAAAAAGTTTCCCATCAGTGAGTAACTAACTTATCAATTAAACCTTTTAGGGAGAATAGCAACAAAGAAGATACTTCTGATGGAAGAAAAGCATTCAGTTTTGCCTGTTAGCATTTTGTTTGTATTTCCCAGTAAGACGGTTTGTGCGTGAGTGTGTATGTGTGTGTGTGTGTGTGTGTATGTGTGTAATTATGCTTCGCTATAAAGTATCATCATTTATTACCTACTGGTCACACAGCCTAATGTATGAACAGTCTATTTTTTAACCACGGTGTTTTCTTTATAGTCACTAACGGCCAACCTGTAGGTGTTCATATAATTTTGTACATGGTGTAATATGAAAAATTACCTGATAATAAGGTTTTTTTTTATAGAGTCTTATGTGTAGACAGTGGTAGTTTTTGAGCATAGAAATTGATACTTTGATTGCCATATAATTAAGTGTTTTGATTACTTGGAATATTAATTTTGGAATCATCTCAAAGTGTATCTTTTTGGATGCACATTAATTTTGGAATGTATTATCAAAGTGCATCTTTTTTACTAAATGTGGTAGGCATGTAGGAACAGGAGGCCAGAGGTAAAGCTATTTGAGCTAGTTACAAGATTTTCTTTTAGTCAAAATGATGGTTTATGACTAAGAAAGAAAAATTAACTTTGAGTCCTGCCTAGCTGGTGTTTTCAGGGCCGTTGTTGTTGCCCCTCATCTCTTCTATATAAAGTCATGTTAAATGATTAAGATTTCTGTATTCCTGATGAGAGCTACCAGATAGGAGGCAAACCAGAGAGGGCTAATGGCACCTACTCCCATCCCCCCCTGCCACACACCCAGGAGCCTCACTTTGGAAGGACTTGGGAGCATAGTGGTGCCCATGCACTGGTCCACCCAGCAAGCTCCAGGGAGGCCCTGGCTCCATTCTCCCCACCACCAAGGCAAAATGGTGCTGGTGCATGCAGAAGTACAGGCAGCCACCAGTGATGCCAGATGACCGCAGGCGCATGGGCACTAATTATCTCTCTTTTCAAAGCAAATGTTTATTCCAAAAATTACTTCATCAAGGATAAAAAAACAAGAAGTAAGAATTTATTGGATTTTTTTATGGATTGTGTGATCATGTATTATATGGGAAGTATTATTTAATGTTTACAGCTCCTAAAAAAACAAATACAGTTCTTTATAATTTTTTTAATAATTTAGTAAATGAATATTTTCTCCAACTAGTTGTTTTGACTCTTGACTAGTTGTTTTGACAATTGTTAGTTAAAGGAGTTAAAGGACCCAAAAGATAATAGTGGAAATGTTTTTTACCTTCATTGTATAGACATGGTGAAAGATGTAGGCTCCTTAGGATAACTGATGTGTAGAATTATAGTTCAGATTCTAAACACGTGATTCTGTGTGTCATGTAAGAAAACATAAAATGAAGAGACAAACATTTAGACTAAAATAAATTCAGTGGTCTCATTTGTAGAATATTACATAATTTCAATAGTCTTTACCTATGCTCCTCTCAGAGTTAATTCAAAAGAATTGGTTTTATATCAGAATGGGAACAGTTGTTAAAAATTTTAAAAGATTTTTAAAATTTCTGATTGCCCTTATCACTATGAGGGAAGATTGTATCATCCTGTTCACTATGCTAAGGACGTGTATCCTACATTTATATCTTCAAGTAGAGATATTAAGTAGCGAATATTAGTTTTGCTCTTTTTTAAATTTTTTTTTAATAAATTTCACATCTTTGTAACACCAGGGATTCACACCCCCCATCCTCCCCACCATTTCCCCCCTTTAACCCTGCCCCAAGTTGTGTGCTTCAGTTTGGTGGTTAGCTTGTTTTGACTTTTCCTCATGGCTTTGTTTATTTTTCCCCCCTATATCCCACATGTTAGTGAAACCATTTGGTTTCTGTCTTCTTTTTGACTTTTTTCTGCTAATATGATTTTTTCTAAGTACATCCATGTGATCATAAAATCATCAAATTTGTCATTTTTAATTGATGCGTAATATTCCATTGTGAGTAACATCCCATTTACTAAACATATCTCTATAGCTAACTTATAACTAAATCGGTTAAGACCTGGATATTGGTCTTTATCGATTTCAGTGTACCAGTGCCCCCTCACAGATTATGCCTGTGAAGAGTGAGGATATAGGGAGCAGGACTGAGTTTTCCTTTCTTTTTGTATTTGCTTTCTAATTTTATACTGGTGTGATCAGAGAAGATACCGGATATGACTTCACTGATCATAAATTTATTTACACTTGCTTTGCAGCCCAACATTTGGCCTAGTCTTGAGAATGTTTTACATACATATGAGAAAAAGAACACTGGAAAGAGTGTGGAATATTCTTTCCACACTGCTAATATCTGATGTTTGTCTTTTATCTTGTAGTTTATTTTGCTTACAAAATTACCTTCAGTTTTATTCAGGTTGTTGAAAATGGCAAGAGTTCATATTTTTTATAACTTACTGGTATTCATTATTTGTATATGTATTATATCACATGTTCTTTTCTACTCGCCCATCTTCCGGCATGTAGTTTGTTTCCATAAACTGGCTAACTTAATACTATTGCAATGATCATAGGATTGTGCACTACTTTGAAGTAGTGTTTTGCATTTTTAGATACGTGGGAACGAGTAGATACACAGAAATCAAATTGCTGTGTCACATGGTAGCTCTCAGTTTAATATTTTGAGATGCTTCCATACTGTTTTTTAAAGGGACTGAACCTAACTTCCTACCAACAGTGTGCAAGCATTTTTTTTCTGCTGCGGTTGATTGGCGGTGGGGAACGGTGCGTGAGGAAAGGGGTGAGGATTGCAATCAAGACAATCTCTTGGGCAGGAGGGCACAGCAGCTTTTATCTTGATCCGCTCGCTGGCCACGAGTTTATTTTTCATACAGCTTTTATACAGTTCATATAACACAGTTCAGCAATTTTTAGCCTTTTTTTGCTTGATGTCATTTTTACTGGGGCCTAGCTTTCTGTAGGCCTCTGCTTATCTAGGATACATGGCCATCAGCAGACCCTCTATGGAATGCCTTTGTTATCTTTAACAAAATCTTTATTTTACAGGGCATCCTGATACCTGTGCTTACTCAGGGGTGCAGGAATTTATAGTTCTTTATATTTATGCAGATTTGTTCAGCAGGCAACTTTCTTTTTCCTCCTCCCACATTTTTCTTCTCCACTCTTTCCAGGGATTATTTTTTCTCGTTATTTTGAGATGATCATTCTCATGGGTGAAGTGCATCTCATTGTGATTTGGTTTGTATTTCCTTGATTATATCCTGAATTTTTGTTCATGTGCCCATTAACTATAGGTAGATATTCTCTGGAGAAGGGCCTATTACACTTTGACTCACTTTTGATTGGGTTTTTTGCTAACTTTTTGTTCATTTGCATTAGCTCCTTGATGGTTATATGATGTGTAAATATTTTCTTACATTCAGTAGAGTCATAAATGATAGTTTCTTGTGAAACACATAAGCATTCTGGTTTGATATCGCTTTGTTTGTTTGATTTTGATTTTCTTATTCTTGTAATTGAAGTAGACTACCCAGAAATAGCAGTAAAGTCCATATAATGAATTGTTTGGCTAAATTTTCTTCTGTCTATTTTAATGGTACAGTTCTCTCATCCAAGTCTTTTATCCATTCTTTCATTTTTTGTTTATATTGTGAAATCGTGGTTCTATTTCATTCATTTGCATGGGGCTGTCTAGTTTACACAATATAATTTGTTAAAAAGGGGCGGGCATGGTGGTGCATGCCTGTAGATGGCAACCCAGGAAGCCATGGCCAGGGTCAGGGATCGTGGTTCGAGTCCCGCCAGGGGCACCTAGTGAGATCTAGTTCCAAAAAAATAGCTGGGCATGGTGTTTTGCACCTGTAATCCCAGCTACCTGGGAAGCTGAGGCTGGGGATTGCTTGAGTCTGTGGTACCCCGGGCAACGTGAGCCTGCGGTTCCATGGGCAAAAATAGCAAGACCTAGTCTCAAAAACAAAAACAATAAAACAATATAATTTTTTTAAAAGATGTTGTTTTCTCTGGTATACTCTTCACTCCTTTGTCATAGATTAACTGTCAGTATCCCTGTGAGTATATTTTTATACTCTAGATGAATTCCATTGGACTGTGTGTTTATCTTTATTCTAATATGATATTATATATATATATATATATACATATATACATATATATTACTATAGCTCTTTTTGTACATTTTGAAGTCTGGGAGTGTATACCTCTCTTCATTCTCAATTTTGCCAAGATTGCTTTGGCTATTCTGAATCATTCTTTGGTTGGTTGTTTTTTTTTTTTTTTTTTTAATAGCCATAAAGATTATTCTATGTTGTTGAATAATATCATTGAAATTTTCCATTAAATCTGTAATTTTCTTTTTTTGGGAGGGGCATGAAATAGTCATTTTAACCATATTAATTCTATTCCACAAGTGGGGAATATTTTTTCTATCTTTTTGTTTCTTCACTTCTTTAAAAATATCACAGATTCATTGTACATCTTCATGTTCTTTGTTCAATTTACTGCTATGTATTTAACTTTTTTGATCTATTAGTGTATGAGCTTATTTTCTTGATTTCTTTCTTTTCTAGTAAACTGTTTGCCTAAGGAACACAAATAATTTTGGTAGATTTTATTTTTTAACCTGTTGCTTTATTGATTTATTGTTCCTCATGGTTTATTAGTAGAGTCTTTAGGATCATGGCATCTACAAATAGTCATCTTTTTACTTCTTTTTTCAATGTAGATGAATTTCATAACTTATTCTTTCCAAATTGCTCTAGCTAATTTCTCAATAGTATGTTGTACAGTAGTGGTGAAAATGTACTTCTTTGTTTTTGTACCTAATCTTAGACAAAAACCTTCCAACATTGATTATCATTTAGCTTTCATTTACCAATAAATGACCTTTATCATATTTATATACATTCCTTCAATCCCTGCTTTTGAGGGGTTCTATCATAAATGAATGGTGAATATTGCCAGATGCTTTCTCTCTGCCAATATATATGATTGTGTGATTTTGATCTTTTGTTTGTTGATATGGTGAATTACATTGATTGATTTAGATTATACATTAATTGGGGGATCCTTGCCTCCCCAAAATCAATCCCATTAGGTCATGATAGATAATCCTTGAAATATATTGTTGAATTTGGTTTGTTGAGGGTTTTTTACATCTACATCTGTTTTCATAAGTGATATTAGACTGTAGTTGTTTTGTTTTGTTTTTGGTGTCATCTGTTTTATCAGAATGTGAGTCTCATGTAATGTATTTGAAAGTAGTCCTTTTGTTTTATTTTCAACTTTTGGGAAGAGTTTAAAAAGAATAAGGATTAGTTCATCTCACTAGTCTGGTCTGGAATTTTGATTTCTTATGTGAACTTTTGATTATTATTTTGATTTACTTATGTTTTCCTCAGGTTGTCTATTTCTGAATCAGCCTTGGGTCATTGTAGACTTCAAAAAATATTGCCTATATTTTCTACATTATTCAATTTATTTGCATGTAGGTCTTCTTAGTATTTCCAAAGACCCTCTGTAATTCTGAGCTATTTTAACTTTTCTCCTTTCTGGTTCTTTTTGCCACCTTTACTTGCTTTTCTCGGTTTTCTTCCATCTCTGATTTTCTTTATTATTGCACTTTATTATAGTGGCTATCTAATGAGAATTATAATCTTTAATATCTCTTTTCTTTTTTCTATTTTTCAGTTTTTTGTATGTTTATGTAACTTTAGCGCTATTTTGCTCTTCCATATGTACACATGATTTACCCTCTCTCCACCTAAGGTGCTGTGTCAATACTCAACTCCACCCTTCTCCAGTCCCTCGTCATCACTCTTCCTTCTGGCAACCACAAAATTTCACTAAGAATTATTTCTGCTGCATTCTGTTTTCTTTTCTCTATATTGGTTTCTAAAAAGTTCTCTCCTTGTAATACCATATACCACTGAGATCTTGAATTGCTAAATGTTGGGAATTTTTGTCTTCCCATTTTGCTGGTTTATGTGTCTCAATTCAAAAAGTATCTCTAGTAGTAGCTTTTAGAGATTTGATGACTTTTACTTTACTGGGAGGTTATTCTGTGGCTTTATTTAAGTTTTGTCTTAAAGCCTTTGCTGACTAACAGAAGTTGAGAGACCTGATCTTGCAGTTGCTTTTCCAGAGGTTTGGAATCAGACCTGGAGGCATCTATCTACTCGTATGGAAGATCTAGAGGAAGAGAGGGCTGACACCTGTCTTTGGCACCAGAAATAAACATGAGGCTCTGCAATATTTGCTTTTTCAAAGTGCATCAGGATGTTAGAACCAATCCAGAATGATGGGGAGTGAAGAAGGTCAGTGCAGAGTGCAATCAACTTCTCATCTCCTTACTGTGAGGACTCCTCATCAACTCCACACATTTGCTTTCAGTCAAAGTTGTACGCCTCCATGGTGGTTAGCTATTACCCCCTTCCCATGTTTAGGTCATAGGAAATGCAAGTGAGAAATAAATGTGTAAAGTTTTTGGTTAGGAAATAATAGTTTATCATGATTATCATAGGATTTTTGAGATTTTTCATTATTTTATCCCCAATATAATGCCTAAGGATCATATTCAGTCAAGGGATCCTGTTTAAGTGTATCTTAATAGACTTACTACTCTGACTCTGTACTTTCATTTACAGAAGAAATGCTGAGGGTATTTTATTTAAGTCTGACATTGTCTGATCCTTTAAGTACTATTTTTTTGTAGTGAATGGTGAAAGTTAAAAGCTATTTTCTATGCATCAACATTCTTTGCTGTTTATACTTTGCACAAGGACTATAAATTATTGTGTTCATATCATAACATCTGCCAGTTCTATCTATGTAAAACAATAAAATGAATTAGAGCAGTGATTTCTGGTTTGCATATCATATGTTCCATATACAGAATTTAGTTTCTGCAATGATTTCAAAGTAAAAAGTAGTGACTGTTGAATGAATAGCATGAAGTGGTCACATGTAGTTTTATAATTTTCTAGTTTTATAATACTTGTATTTTTTGATAATAAATAGCCCATTTATTACATAATTCATAATGTTGTTCCTCGGAAATATTATTTTATTTTATTTTTTTTTAGAGACTAGTTCTTGCTTGCTACCCAGTATTGTCTCAAACCCATGGACTCAAGTGATCCCTAGTTGCAGCCTCCCAGGTAGCTGGGATTACAGGCACATGCTATCAGCCTGGCAAGACTCTTTTTTTTTATGCTTCCCCAATATAGACAAATCTATTACCTAGTTTCCTCCTGTTATATGTGAATAAACTTGACTTTTTCCATTGTTCCTCTTCCAGAAGAGTACAGTTTTATTGTTTCTTTCATCATGAGATATGTAGAATATGAACACTTTCATTATTTACACCTTTCCCTGTTTCCAGACAACCTAGCTGGATTATTGCAGTAGTCTCCTAACAGTTCTCCCTACTTCAGTTGTATTTTTGCTTATTTACAATATATTCTTTAATAGCTGCTGAAATGACCCTTTAATTCCTAAATTAAATTGGTTTTTGATTCTTTTTTATTTCTTTTTTATGGTAGAAAGCGTTCTCACATTGGAGATCTTATTTTTTTAAATTTATATATAAATATATATAATTTTTTTTTCATCACTGTATTCCCCAGGGTTTCCCACTCACCTAAAGAAAATATAGAAAACTTGTAATGGTTTCTGTATCATACCATTCTTTTCTTGTATCCTACAATTTTATAACTTTATTTTGGTTTACTTCACTAGGCATTCTATTTTTCCTGATTTTCCTTTGCCTTTTCAAACAGTTGCATTTCAGTTTATTTAGTTTAGTTCCATTTAGTTCCTATTGCCTGGAACAGTTTTCCCCCATAGTTTTGTATGTTGTTCCTCCTTATTTTCTTTGGTTTTCTGCTCACATATCATTTTATCTTAGGTTCATCCCTGATGGTTTCCTGTAGAATACTTTATTCTGTTGTAGTCACTTTACCATTCTTTATTTTTCCCCTTAACCACCACAATTATATATTACATGTTTTAATTCATTTGTTATGACCATATAACATTGGAATAGAAGATCATAAATGACTTTGCCTTTTGAATTTTTTAAAAAAAATTTTATCTTCCTCCTACCCAGGCTTATAAAATAACTTGTACAAAAGAGGCATGAAATACTTGATAAATGAATGGAGACAAATCAAATTACTCATGAGGAATAAAGTTTTACCAGTTTGTGGTAACCTTCTGTTATTTTTCTGTTGTATTGTCTCTATAATGACAACTGAAAATTAGTATACTTCCCCTCAAAAAAAAAAAAAAAAAGGAAGAAAACGTAAAATTGTTTTAGGTAGAATAACTGATTTAGACACACTTTTTCTAAATCATTGGATTATGTATATTTCTCCTGCCCAGGAGGACACTCTCTTGTCCATGGAGTAATGTGGGTGACATAAGGCTTTTTTTTATATATATGAAAACATAGTTTTATGTATGATTGGAAGGCTCCAATGTATTTTTTTATCTAAAACATTGGTTTACACATATCCTCAAGCACTTGTAGCAAAGGGGGTTTGACTCCATTGTTCTTTTATAGTAAATTTCTTTTATAATTAAAAATTTTCACATCCAAAAAATCATAAGAGAGAGCTGGATTATTTCTCAAATCACCTCTGTCAAATTGGATTTCATTTGTGAATTTGTGATATCCGAATATATTTACGAATCAGAGGTTTGGCAGAGTTTGATGAATTCAGATGAAATTGTTATCATAGCAGTTATAAAACAATGAAAAATTTTGAGTGTTAAATCAGCTATCATGAATATTAGCTAATTTGTAATTTATGACTCTCAGCAATTTCAATTAATTTAACATGACAACTTTCCTTGCTTTACAAGTTGGCAATTTCAAGAAACTTAATAGGTTTCCACATTTTTATTTCTACCATTCCCATAAGGTTCACTGAATTTTTGAGTTTTGGGAATATAAATATCATTCAGAGTACATGTTCCATTAATTTGAAATTTCATTGTTAATTGTGATCATTCATCCATTTCGGAGAATGATCAACAGTATATCCCTGTGATATTTGTCAAAATGATCATTCAATTCATTCTGGAACAAGATACCAGCCTAGAACATTGAAAAATTTGTAAATTTTGGATGTTTAGTAACAATAAAGTTTTTAACATATGTACATGTAAGTTTAACATATATTTTAGTGTGGACTTGAAAATGCTTAAGACTTGAATATCAGTAATAGGGTTTCATTGTAAAGGGACTGATGCAATAGTGCAAAAATTTTCATATTTACAAATAGAAGATGATTTTATAAAGTATAGGATTAATAATTTTATTCTGCTTTTGAAAATCATTTATACTTAAAGGAATTCCTGACACATAATTTCCTGCATATAAGGTTTTAGCACATCAACTTTAGTTTGCATTTTGAAATTATTGTTATTTTTTAAAGTTCTTGGCTCTCTGATCTTATGAGTTTTATTAGTTTCTTCCTCAGTAAAAAAATTCATTGTTTGCATTTATTGATAATTTTGCATTAACTTCATAGGCTTACAAAATATATACATCAGGAACAATTTTTAATGTAATATTCCTTTTATGGAATTAGAGAAAAATTATTCTTAAATTATTTGCAAGGTCTTTAAATACTCTATTTTATAACTTTTTATCAGTTTATATTGATAAGTTGATATATTTTGTTTATCAATTCATTCACATTTATACTGCATTGTTATTTATATTCATTGAAGAAAAGAGTTCAATGATCGATTTGATGTTAATGTGAATATGAATGTCCGATTTCTAGAAAATGATCTTAGTTTTTTTCCCTCTCCAGCTGAAGATAATTTATTATTATATAAGATCAAGTTGACAAATACTCATTCCTTTAGGGATGATATATTTAACCAAAATATGCTTTAATCATGAAGTTTAAATGAGACTAAAAAAATAATTGATATGAAAGAAAGAGTACCTTCTATCACTTAGAATTTTCAGTATTTACATGCATAAAGATAAAGGAAGCTATATCATTCTATATGCATTATATTAAAACCCAAATGCCTCATAGAATGAAAATTAGCTCCCTTTGATCTGTTTTTTTCTTGATCATCTCTACTTGAAGTGATTTGATATATGTTTCATTTTTAGTTCTATAGGAATTATTATTGGAGATCCTTTAGCTAAACAAGGCAGCAAATTATTTTCTTTTAAATGTAGACATTTTGTAGGATGTAAATTTAATATAAGAGAATAAATGGGGTAGGGATATACCAAACTCTTTGTGGAACCTGCTCTAGCTAAGGATGCTCATAGGTTTTCTCATTGTCACATAAAACTTCTCTGCAATTTTATATTATTTACTATTCTTTATCCTAAAAACATACATTTTGGCTTCCAGATCATTATATTCTTTTTTTTTATTTTCTTGCTTATTTCTTAATTTCTTTTGTTTTTGTGTTTTCTTAAATATTAATGTTCCCCAGTATTTATTTACCTATCATTTTTATTTTTTTAGTTATCTGCATAACCACATACTTTGGGGAGTATGTGGTCACGACTCCACTTGAGAACTTGCCCTCCACCATCTCAGATGTTGCTTGTCTCCTTCTTCTACCTCCTCTTGTCGCCCCACTGCATTTTCTTGGGAAATCAGTTTATTGGTGGTGGGAGTGATGTTATAGCATACACCTACCGAGTATGAACCTAGCCGTGCCTCTAAACTCTATACAGTGCTGTAAACCTATGTTATCTCAATTTAAATATGTCATGGAACTAGATTTCTGTGAAATTTGATAGTAAGTGTTTATATAAATCAGCAAAATCAAAACAAAATGTTTTCTTAAACACAGAATAAAATACCTTATCTTTAAAGTGAGGTTTTTAGAGGACAAAAAAAAAATCATTGAAAATTCTTGTACACTGCATTGAAAAATTAGAAAATTATGTGATATGATAGGATTTTAAACATTTAGAATGAGAATAAAAAGAACTAGTAATAATGGTAATTATCTGTTGCTACTAAGAAAAATGGTTAATGAAATGAACAAAGAATGAAAAATAAACATTTAAAGTATATTTGAGAAACATGATGTTTCATTTTGAAAAGAAAAAATATTATAACAACAATATACAGAAGAAAATTCCACATATATATCATGTATTTTTGTGCAGAGAACCACACAGTCTCTGTAATAGGGTTGAATGCCAGATTTGGTGTGATCTTTGGCAAGTAATTTAATATCTTTGTTCTATAGTTACATCTAATATAAAGGTAATTGTAGTCTTTTCCTCCAGCATTTTAATGAAAGTTAAGCGTTTTTCCTGTGAAGAATAGTACCTGGCAAATTATTATTTTTTAAATAAATTTTAGCTGTTTGTATTTTGTTTTCACAGGAACTTGAAGAAAAGTGAATAAAAGGAATGTAAAGGGCAATTAATTTAAAATTAAATCATCAAAGTCAACAGAATATATCAATAAAATATAAATCAGAATTAGTGGAGCTATGCGTGAAAATGGGAAAAATAATTTAAAAAGGTCTTTAAAGAATTAATCTATTTAACGAAACAATATAGTGGAAGTTGAATGGGTGACAAAAACGAACTATTCAATTTGAAAGCTTTAGGAAATACCAGAAATTAAAATACATATAAAGAGAAAAAAAATCAATGGATAACATTTGAACTTATTTTCTTTTTGTCCATGAAGTAAAGCAGTTATTTCTGCAATAAAGAACTCTTCAAATACTTAATATAGAAAATTATTGAAATAAACACAAAAGTACATTGTGGGCCAAAAGTGTTACACAGTTTCTGGAAATTTAGTACAAAATGATTGACAATGATTGCCTGTGAGTTGTCTAAATTTTAAGAATAAAGAGACAATTCTACAAACTTCTAGGCATTAAACTCAAATCCCTCTCAAAGGGGAAGCATTTCTGATGCCCCTCAGCCATTTTAAAGATACCCAATCTTGTAAGATAATGAATTGCTAGATATGAAATTTTATGCACTGAAAGTCTAATCTGAGAATTTGCACAAATCTAGTCTTAATTCAAATTGAGGCAACCAGTAGTGATATAATAAAAACTCACAGAAGATGAAAATCAATAGCAAACCAGCAGCAGCTTTAGCTGCAGAATTTTTTTTTTAAGACTCAGTAATATTTCTTTGTATAAATAGACCATCTTTTCTTTATACATTCATCGATATACACTTAGATTGTTTTCATACCTTGGTTATCTGAGTAATATCTCCTGTGAACACAAGAGTTCAAGTCTCTCTCTGAAGTAATGGCTTTATTTCTTTTTATATACCCAGAATTAGAATAGCTAGATCATATGTCAGCTCTTTTTTATTTTTTAAAGAATTTCATACCATTTCCATGTGACTATATCAGTCTACAGTTTCATGAGAGCAGAAAAATAGTTCGTTTTCCCCTACATTCTTTCCGAAACTTAACTTTAGAATTTTTTGATAGTCAATTCTGACAGGTATAAATGGTATACTATTGTAGTGTTATTTTACTTTCCTCTTATGATTAGTGATATTGAGCTCGTTTTCATTTGCCTGTTGGCTATTTGTTTATATTTTGATAATATTTCTTTAGATCCAAATAATTGTGCATTTTTAAATTGTGATATTTGTTCCATTTTCCTGTTGAATTGTGTGGGTTCCTTGTGTATTATGGATACTAACCCTTTATTGGATGTATGGTTTTCATATGCTGTCTTCCACATCAGAGGTTTCTCTTTCATTTGATTGTTTACTGATTAGAAATGTTTTAGTGTAATGCAATTCCACTTGGTAGTTTGATTTTGTTGCATATACTTTTGCTGTAATACCTGCAAATTTATTTCCAAGACATTGTGAAGGAACTTTTTTCCTTATTTTTTTGGGGGGGGGAGTTTTATAGTTTCACAACTTTACATATTAGCCTTTAATCTCTTTATAGTTGATTTCTGCAATGGTGTTTGATAAGTATCCATATTCGTTCTTATCCATTTAGATGTCCAATGTTCTAAGCACCTTCTGTTGAAGAGACTATTTTTCTCCCATTGTATGTTTTTGATGTCTTTGTTAGAAAACATTTGGGTGTATATGTTTGGAATTATTTCTGTGTTCTTTATTCTGGCCTCTTGATCTGTATTTCCATTTTTATAGCATTATCACGCTGTTTTAGAACTGTTACATTGAATGTAATTTGAAATCAGGAAGTGTACCTCCTCTAGCTTTGTTACTCTTGTATAATATTTTTAGCTATTCATGACTCTATGCCTCCATATGAATTTTGTAGTCATTTTTTTCTATTTCTGTAAAAAGTTATGAGATACCAAAATTAATTTTGACAGGGGTTACGTTGAAAGTGTGGATGACTGGATAAATAATGTTATTTCCTTCAATGCTGGATATCACTGGATATCTTCATATTTATTTGTGTCATCTTCAAATTCTTCCATCAACATTTTATAGTTTTCAGTGTTTAAGTCTTTTATAAACTTGAATTTATTTCTATAATTTTTGATGCTATTCTGTTAATCTGAATGCTGCTTGATTTTAAAATATATATTTGCATTATTAATCCACTCACCTGAATAACATTTTACATTAAAAAATTCTCCATAATGGTCCCTTCTTTGACAAATATTTAAAAGACTTGATTATGACTTTTATAAGATACTGTGTTCTAAACTTGAAATTTGCTATGAGCATAGAACTTAAGTGTATTCATCGTAAGCAAAAGTTGAGGAAAGTGATACAAAAAATAGTTTTATGGTGGTAATTCACAGGGGATATATATCTATATAGATATCAAAGCATCACACCATATCTCTTAAATATGTACAATTTTATATTTAAGAGATATAGAGTGGAAAATAATAGAAATAAAAATAACACTGAAAATATATTTCAATGAATATACTGAAGAAATTTTCTACACATAAAGAATATTTCATATATGTGTTTTTATAGTTATTGGCACAAAATATCTGTTTTATGTAAAACTCTAAAATTGGCTAAGCCTGTATGTATTATTTTAATCTTTCCTTCTGATAACCAAAAGCATTGAAAAATTTTAGATTTCTCTTTGGCAGCAACAGAACTCTTGTGTCGCTAATTCTGTAATTTCAGCAGATTTATGTGTTCTATGACACATAAAATTTTGGAAGAAGTAAAAATACAGTGTCCTTATATTGACTCTCACCTACTTTGCCACAGATGTTTTTTCAAAGCCACCACTTTCAAGCTATAAATTTGGTGAGTTACTTTCATCCCTGATGTTTATTTAATAGAATGAATTATTTTGCTATATAACTGCAAGTTTTTTCCTAACATGTTAGTGATAAATTTTGTTATTTTATGCATTCATAATTTAAAATAATAAAAAAGTTGTTTTGAAATATGGGGAAATATGGAGATTTCATAGAAGACTAAACTTTTGAGTATCTTTCAAGGCAATCTGTCTGACAATATGGAAGTCATAGAGTCATTACAGTGTTATATATAAGAGTCACAAAAAGCAATATTTGGGCAAATCATATATTTAAAATTCTTTTTTTTTGTCAAAACTACCTACCTCATGTTTTAGACAATTTTGTGTGTTTGTAAATTTACTACTATTAAGGAAAATGTGGTTGCTATTTCCTTGAGATATTAGGAAGGAAAAGATATATTCATTTTCATAGTTTTTTAACTAATATGACTATACTGTTTGAAAACTTGAGGATAACATATGATAAAACAAACTTTTTTATTTAGTGCAGATTGAAACAATACAGCATTATTTGTTAATTTCTATCCATTATTTTACTTAATTTTATTTTTAACTAACAGAATTATTTCTAGAAATTTAAGAAATATATAAACAGTATTTTGGTTTTGTGCATTTTTTAAAATAGTGTAATTACTTAAAATGGCAGGCGGAACACATATTGGTTGTTGGAAACATCTGATTAGACATCTGCAGCCACACTGACAACAGGCTTCTCTCAACTGTCCTGCCTGAAATGGCAGGTACCTACATCTTCCTTCACCACTCCAAGTTTTTTTCACATCTGCAGTTTCTGTGAAAATATTGTTGATGCATAGGAAGATTCTCCTGCCTCTTTTGTTCTTCTGGTACTGTATGAGTAATAAAACACCTGACATTTAGCAAAGGTGAAATAAATTTAATAGCTTATGAATGAAAAAATGCCCTTATAATTGTAAACGCTAAAGAATGACGAAATAAGCTGTAGATATTTATCTGTGTTAGGAAGGTGGCTAAGCTCACCACTGCCAAGGATACTTATCTGTTTAGGGATCTGAGGCTGCAGAACAGAGGGGAGAGACTTCATGTGGCAGGCAAGGAGGTGATTAACACTTTAAGAATGCAGAGGAGTGTCTCCTGTATAAGAGAACATGTGTTGATAAATATATATTCAAATGATACCCCTTCATCCACTCTTCTATGTTTTATGAGAAGGGAACAGTGGAGATATGGGTCATAAGGCAACTTTATTAACAAAAGAAAGGGGTATTTATAGAGACACAGGGTGAGGGTTTGTTGAATTTTTAAAAAGACAAACACAAAGTTGAGAGGCAATTACCATTTTAAAGCTTACGAGTAATTGAAGAATGGAGCATATAGACAGGTGGTTACTATTAGAAAGTTATTGCAATAAATTAGTTTTTAGTTTTTGGGGGGACTGGTTAATGAAAGAGGTTTTTAAAATTTTGTTTGCAATGATTTTTTTGGTTTGCAAACAGCTCACAGCAAATAGTCATTACTTCCTCTATCAAAAAAGGGCTACAGTCTCAGGTGTAATATCTGTTTCTCCAGTTTGGGAGGTTGATCGACTTAGGCAAAGACAAAAACATCTTCTTGGTCTCACTGCTACTTACGCAAGACAACTTGAACTCTAAGTAATGAAAAGACTTTTTAAATCTCACAGTCTTCATTAACCTTTAGTTTTTGAGATCAAAGTGATATCTATTGGAAGATGCCTACTGTGTACTTCTTTTTTCTTTCCTTTATTATTTTTGGAAAGATCTTTGCATATTGTGGTTCTCTTTCTTACATCTTTGTTATTGTGTGGACAATATATGACTTCTCCCTTCAAGGATGGTCCCAGTATTTTTCCCACAGTACCCATAGTCCATTATAATTTTCACTTATGTTATCTTCCCCCTATTTTACCTCACTCTTCTCTCACCCCATCTACCTACTCTGTCTTCTGAATGTCTCATATTTATGGTCAGCTTTCAAGGTTTGCTATGGGCATATTGATAAAAACCTGACTGGCCTTTTTTTTTAGGGAGACCAAACCCACACTGCTAATCTTCCCACATAGAAGAGGATGTTCTAAAATTAAGGTTATGGGAAGAAGATAGCTTTTTAGAACTTGTAAATTCAGATCTTAAAGACCATTGTATATATATTGATTTTCATTCTTTTCTAGAAAATTATTTACAGGTGATTTATAATCATTATTTCACATTGTGCAACTGAAGCTTCAAGAACAGGGAGGGTATAGCAATCTTGAGTAAAAAATTAATTAATTCAGATATTTCATATGATATATTCATCTGTATTTCTTACATTTCAGAATAAGATATAACATTGTTCAAAATTTGGCCTGTTTTATATGTCTTCTGTGGGAAATTCGCTTGTAAAAATCATGAAGCTTTCATTTTCTTTTCTAGCCTATTACAGACATTTTTAAAAGAAAGCCCATTTTAGATGTTCTTTTTTTTTGAAAGGATAAAAGCTTTTCAGATTTTTTTCCTGTAGTAAAGACACATAAAAGCTTTGTTTAGTGCATATAGCATTTTAATCATTGTAAAATGTCCTGCAGCTCTAAAGCACATGCTGTTTTTTTATTTGTTATTTTTATTATATTTTCTTTTCCTTTTGAAGTATGTGAAATTACAGAAGGTGGAATATTCAATATAGCCCTGAATTATTCGGATACATTTCACAAAATTAACAATTGTTTATATAGCATAACACTCCTTTAGTGATTTTTAGATTTTATATGGTGGCTCATAAAGCTACATTTCTTATCTGGTACCACCATTGATGAATTAGCAGCTACAAGCTATCACAGGGAAAAAAAAAAACAAAAAAACAGAGTTTGCCTATAAATAGCTATCTACTTTTAATCAGATTTTCTAACATCATATAATATGCCACTGCATATAATTTTATAAGGTGTATGTTCGCTGTGTGTACTTATTGGGAGTATTGTGGTCAAATGAATTCAGTTAATCTCCTTATAATATCTTTGCTACAAGAAATCCATTATCCTTCAAGAGAATAATCCCTCTATTATCTGTTTTTTTAATTACAAAACTATGTAGTATAGTGATAATATGCCCTACAGGAATTAACCCTTTTTGTTTCTGTATTTCTTAATTACACTAATATCTATAATTGAATATGTTCATAAAATTTGCTTATACTTAATTGCAAAGCCTGACATAGCACATTATATTTTACACATTTTACTTAATTTTAAATGTAAATAGTGAAATAACTTTATTATTTAAATTATAAATGGGAGTTTATAAATATTTAAAACAAACAGTTCCCTGGAGTATAGTAATAGGCTAAAGAGGAAAACAATTATAAAAGGTTAATATCTGTAAGGACTAGAGCAAGATATGCTATTTCATTATTATTATTATGACTAGGAGTAATTTGAAGTTATAAGCAATCTCAGACATGATCTAGTTCAATCTTTTTATTATAGATGAACAAATCTGGTTAATAGCACCATAAGCTGAGCTAATGTTAGGATTAGCTTCATTTACAGGCTAAATAATACTAAGAATTTCCTTGTTGCTAGTTATTTGATGAGAATCATGTGAAAAATCATCATTAGATGACTGCATATATCAATTTGCTATAGTAGAGAACAAAAATAAATGAAATTGAAATTAATTCAGAGAACTAGTGAATAAACTTTCAGTTTAAAGCTTATGTCTGCAAGAGAATTCACAAAATCAGTTACAAAAGTCAATTATAATATTATTTATTATAAAACGCCACATAGATTAGTTTCTGCAAAGTGACATTTTGTTCATCTGCCAGTCAATTGCCATTTCGGAGTCCTTGAATGCTCTTGTATACTTCCATTGCTACATATATTCTTATATTTCAAAGATAAAAGGGCCTAGTTACCACTTACAGAAGCTCAATGTCTTCCTAGGAAAAAGAGTACTTAAAATGAAATTAAAAACTCACAGCCCAAGGCAAATATAACTACATAATTCTATGATCTAGTATAATTAATTTGTTTAATAAAGGTTTGAAATTGCTTTTAATAGAGCAATAAGAAAAGGTTTAAAATGTGAACCGTAATGAAAGATAGTGGGATAAAAAAAGATGTGAAAAAGATGATATGAATGGGAGTAGAGTGGAGACAGTAAGATATATTGGAACACAGTGTGGTGTGTTTCATAGATCATTTTTAAAAGCTGTTCTGGGATTTGATTACATTCTTTAGTTTCAGATTATTCTATCAATTCTGTACCCAAATTACAATCAGTTCTTCATTTTAATAGAATATATCTGTTTTAAGAGAAACAAATTTTTCTGGTAAGTCTGATGTCTAAAAAACACATATATAATTTTGATTATAGCATGTGGAATTCACAAAAGAAATTAAAAAATGCTTACTTTTTTTTATAAATTTGACTCATAGCACCTCATGTGAGTGTAATTGAAAAGTTTTATCTTTTTGTCTGGCTAATCCACTTCACATACTTTCAAGATCTGCTAGTTTCCATAGTTAGTACATTCACCTCTGTCTATATGTCAGATGGTCTTCCATTTTAAGGTTGCATGATATTCACTGTATGGATAATCATATTTTGCTTATCCATTAATTAGTCAGTAGACACTGGGTTGTTTCCACATTTGGGTATTGTGAATAATGATCTATGATCATTGTCTTTGGAGAGGGGGAAATGAATCTTCAGTTCAGAGTTTCAATTTTGCAAATGAAAAGTGTTTTGGAGGTGGATGGTGGTGATGGCTATGTAATAATGTGTAGAAATCAATTGCATCTTCTGATTGAACTATATGGGTTATGCATGTAAGTAGTCACAGTAAGAGCCTCTTTTCTGGTAAGGCCCAGTGGTTTTATGCTGCTGATTCAGATTGCACTGCCCCTGTTGCCATAATTTTTTGATTCATCATTGTTCTTTATAAGTAATAAATCTACCTTCACAGATTAGACACAAAATTAAGGGCTCAAGTTTTCTTATGAAGAAGATACTTCTACCTGCAAGATTGTTATTTTTGCCAAAGTTTTCTTTTCTTGCATTGTGAAAAGAGCAGTATGACACAGGGCACTGTATCTTCCAACTCCTGGCACACTGATTACATTGGACTTTCCATATCCTCTTGGTGATACCTAAACGATCTTGTTACCTTCTAATGTTTCAGAGTTGTTCCAGTTCAGTGAGCTCACTTTTATGGGCATTGAAACTAATCTTCTTCATATGTTCTGCTTTTCAACCCTCTTCTCTGTGACATAAGTACTCCAATTATTAAAATAGCCCCTAGGTTGTGGGTTGATAGTTATCAGTGGAACTTCTCTACACCTTGTATGCTATTTTTGAGTTTTGATTTGGTCCTTTTCATAGTTCACTTAAAAAGGGTTCATAATAGTCTTCACATTTTCTTGGACAAAAAAAAATTGATAAACTTTGGTCATCAAGTGCAAATATTTCCAGAAAGGAATAACTATTTGATAATACATTATTTTATCATTCCTTTTGTTGATGTGGTGAATTACATTGATTGATTTTCAGGTGTTAAGCCATCCTTGTTACCCTAGAATAAAACACACTTATTATGTATGATGCCACATGTATGATGTGTTGTTGAATTTGGTTTGTTAAAAATTTTTGAGGATTTTTAAGGTTTTGCATTTATATTAATCAAGGATATTTGTCTGTTTACTGTTTTTGGTGCTGGAGATGCCATCTATTCTGCTATGTCAATAATGCTGGCTTCATGAAATGTCTTTGGAAATATTTGCTCATGCCTGTTTCTTTGGAAGTGTTTGAGAAATATATGCACTAGTTTGCCTTTGATGGTTTGGCATAACTCATTAGTGAAACTTTCTGGTCCTAGTCAATTTTATTTAGGGAAACTATTGATTACTATTTTAATTTCCTTGATTGTAATGGTCTGATGAGATTTTCTATTTCTTCCTGACTCCATTTCAATGTTCTATTCTTCTAAGAATTTGTCCATTTTACTAAGTTGTTTAGCTGGTATAGAGAAAATCATAGTAATCTTTTATGATACTCTGTATTTCTGAAATGTCTGATTTAAATTCCCACCTTGTTTTCATACTTTCTTATTCTATATATTTATTAGTTGTTGTTAATTTGTGAACCTAACTGCAGGTTTACCTACGTTGGCGTTTTTCAAAGAACCACCATTTAGTTTCATGGATGTTTTTAAGTCTTTTTTTTTCTGGTTGTTACTCATTTCTTTTACTTATTTTTTTTAGTATTCCTTCTACCTACTGGTTTTTGGTTTTGTTTTTCCTTTTTTCTAATCTGTTAAGGTGAGAGGTAATTTTATTTAGTTGAAATATTTTTTGTTTCTTGATGAGAGTTTATATTGCTATATAGTTCTCTCATAGTATTTATGTCCTAAAGATATGTTAGGCAATGTTTTTATTTATGTTTGTAACCATGTTTTATAAATTTCTCCATTGATTTCCTCATTAACTCAACAGTCATTCAGTAATGTTAGTCACCTTTTAATAGCGTTTTTCCCCATTTTTTGAGATTGATATCCATAGTTGCAAGTAAAGCATTTGATAAGAATCAAATTCCATTTATGATTTCCTAAATGTTACATAGCATTGCAATGAGTTTCCTACCATCTTAATACCTGTGAGAGTGATCCATATAAAAAACAAAACAAAAAACAGAAACAGTAATGTTCTCAGGGGTATGGAGAAAACGGAGACTTCAAATGGGGTTGGTGGAAAGATAGACTGGTTCAGTCCTGCGGAAAATAATATGGAGATATCTTAAAATATAAAAATGGATATGTGATACTATCTAGCAGTTCTACTTCTACTTCTAGTTCTACTTCAATAATGTAAAAACACAGATTTGAAGGTATGTGTTCACTTCTGTTTTTATTGCAGCATTATTTCTATTACTCAAACTTTATTAATAACTTTATTAATTTTATCAAATCTCAGAGAAACATATCCTGCAATTTAAATATGTTATAACTTGGTTCTTGCTACACTCAGTTCTCAGTGTTTGTAGGCATTAACTTAAATGTACAGATTTTTAAAAAATGTGAGTTTATAAGATTTGCACCACATATAAAATCCCCTTAAATAAGTAGTACAAAAATATATTACCACATGAATGTCAATAGCATCAATAATAAAAAAGAAATTAATAGAGACATTCTAAAAGTGATGATGTGGAAAAACAATTATAAGAAAATTAAAAAATTTAAAAGATAAAAAAATGGTGAACATGTGAATCAAAAGAACTAATTAGTTAATATAGATATTTATAGTGTTAACAAATAAGCGATGAGAAATCTTGATAACTTAAAAACATAGTACTGATTTATTTCGAACTCACAATAAATCCAGTGTGAACCTGGCCTCTCACCAGGGCAGTCTTCCTTCATGTTACGACTCATAGTAGGCTTTCTCCATATTGCCAGGCTGTCATTTTAATGTGTGGATTTCTAGGACATCTGGGTGAGAGAGTTTCTGAGGTTTACACAGAGTGGTTTCAAGGTCAAAACCTGGTAACAAATTTCCAAATCAGTCTTTAAAATGTTGGTTAAATTTCATTTGTGGAAAAAAATTAGAATCTGGAGTATGATACTAAAAGAATCCACATCAGATGATCATGTGATACACTCTCAGAACAAAACTCTTAGTTTTAAGTGATGGAAACCCTTTCTCAGGTAATTAAGGATGATGTGGAAGATAAATATTTTGAATTTTGATGAGAAGTTGCACATAGTTATTTAACACAGAGGAAGTTTTGGTTACTATAGTAAGGCAGCATAACTATAATAGAGATAAAATAAATGGAAAACTTTTAAATAAAGAATCTTTGAATAAAGACAACTAAGCTTTTTACCTTTCTAATTGGTAAACATGTGGTAGAGTATTAGAAGTTGGAGATAGTCTCACAATTGAAAAAAAAAGCTCTGATAAATGTGGTATTTTAATTGCTCTGAAAATTGGTAAGAAAAAGAAGTGATATTTCAGAGGACAAATGTATGATTGCTGAAGTGATAAAATCATAAAAACAAATTACTCTACTCTAATAAATTTGATAAATGGGTACTAATTTTGATAAACTTTAACAGATAAGATTGAATTTCTTAGTCATTAAGGTACTAGTGACCTTTAAATTCAAGAAACTTGATCTAATCCTATTTCTGTCTTTATATTATTTATTTTTAATTTCTAAATATTTGCCTATTTGTTATATCTGGAAATATATAACATTGACCTCAATTAAAATTCTTTTTGTCACTGAGTATATTTAAATTCTTTGACTTCCATTACTATTTAAATTCATTATTCCTCTATTTTTATCTTTTGAAAATGTGTTCTCCTTATATTTTCTGAAAATATTCCAAGTAATTTTAACTTCATTAATTTTTATTTTATTTATAAATTTTGAGTTGTATTATGACACGAGTGTTTCAAAATCTATCATTCTATACTACATTAAGTTCACTGATAAAATTGCAATTTCTATCTTTCCTAAACAAGTGACCCAAATACCAAATTATCTCAACTCTTTTCCCTTCCCTTTTGGCTACCATAAATTTGTTTTTGGATATGAGGAAAATATGTTATTATCCATGCCCTTTATTTATTTAACCAGATTCCTAATAGCCTTCATTTTCTAAGTGCAAATTAGGTTTTCATGTATGTCGGAGTAACTTCCTTAGAGTCAAATATCTAATAAATAACCAGTTCATTTCAGAAATGTATATTGTGTCAATCTATAACTACAAAGAGTTCATAGTGCAGTAGGGACAATAAGCTATCAAGAACTAACTAAATGCTAAAACAGAAATATTTATGATATGAGAGATTAAGGAAGGGCATCTAAACCATCAAAGAGAGTTCATACTGATGGCACTGAGAATAATAGGCCAACGTAGAGTCAAAATTTTCAAAGAATACAGCAGGAGTAGAGGGATAATAATGATAAGACATGTGTACCCTACTGGCAAGGACTAATATGTGAATACAGAGCAGCCATGGCCAAAACCCAAGACTAGGAAAACAGTTTTACCCTACTATATCTGCATACCTGTTAGGTAAACATATGCTGTTCATGTTTTGTCATTAAATGAGAAGGATAATTAAGGGAGAAGGAGGCAGCAGGTTGGGATTCACCTTAACAGGCTCAATTTGTGTTATTCATTTTAAGCTATAAAAGATGTATGTCATTATTCTTCATATTGCTTCATATAGGCTTCATAAATATTAAAAATCTGAGCTCTTTATAAGCAATGCTATATTCTATGGGGAAACATGAAAACACAAAAGCAAAAAATATAAAACTTGCTTTACTTCATAGTTGTTTGCATTATAAAAACACATTTACTATATTTCAAGAAGTTTTTTGACACTGAGTTAATATTGGTCACTTTATTTCACAAAATAGGCATCCTGTTGCTATGAAGAAAAAAGGAAAACTGTACTTATTGAAAATATTTTCATGTAACAGTCATAAAATGGAATGTTATTTTGTAAACATAAATGAAAGAAAAATGAATTGCCAAGGGAAAAGTAAGATTTATAGCAATATAATTATGAAATTATGAAATAATGATCTCATAAAATTTTAATTTGTTAAAATCCCTTTTCTTTGAATTTATTTTAATTGATTCTAGTTATTTATCTAATTTCTATGAACATTGATAATTCCATTAAATTTATGTTTTAAAAAAGTTGAATTGATTAACTTACATTTAGATTTTTGCTGAATTATAAGTGTTACATTTATTCAGATTATTTAAAATATGCTTCGAATTCTTTATAATCAAAGTATATGAAGTGAAATTTAATATTAATGGTTGGATAGAGTAAAGCATTACAAGTAATACAATTTGTCCTTAATTTTGCAACTAATTTATATAAAAATATTTGTCTAAATTTTATATTACTCTAACAAGTGGATAAGATTTGAAAATCTTAAAGATAATTACTAAATATTTCAAGCTAGAGAATGAATCATATTTTGACTTGATGGTCACCTGCTAAAATTACTTTTTTCATTTGTATTCTAATAATTGCTTGTTCTTTACATTTAGATGAAATTAATTTTCATATATATATATTTAAGGATCAAATTGTATTTGCTTTTATCATAGAGTATATGTCAATATTATACTTTTTACTTTGGAAATAAGGGAAAGTATGGCTATATTCCATCTTAGATCACATTTCTATTTAATAATATATAAATTCTTCTTGATGATAAAGCATTCTCTCCAAACCATGCATTTCTCTACTATCGGTTCCTTTATTGAATCTTATAATTTGTTTATTTTATTTAAACATTCATTATTTCAAGTGGCGACAGTCTCATGGCTTCTAAATCTTTATTGTGAGTCAATTCTTCATTGTTTGCATTTCTTAGTTCAGCATGCAAGGTCATATCTGTTACCTTAAATTCCTCATCAGGTCAGGAATATTCCCCAGTTTCTCTTCATTTTCTCTCAGGTTATTTTCACTCCAGATTTTGTGATATGTCATTCTGTCTCTTCTTTTTTAGTTTGTAATGAGAAATTTCTTTTTCTTATCTTAATATCTCTATTTAAAAGAAACAGCATTTTTATCCAGCATATTTAGGCGTATATTATTTTACAAATCAGTGCCTTTACAGCTGTTTAGGTAGCCAGAGTAATGGTGCTGGCATGGTAGAAACGAGGGTAATAGGACACTGAAACTTCACCTACAGTGAGCAGCAATGGTTCTAGCTTCCTACCATACTGTGAGTGTCTGAATTGTGTGGTAGAGCTTCACCATGACCCTCCCCTAAGCCAATTCTGTGTCCAGAATGTCTTGTACAGTCTTCAGCCAGTTTTAACCACTAGGCTGTGATTGAGAAATAAATGCAACAATGGGTGAGGAATATAGTTGACAATGCTGCAAAATGAGAAATGTTCTCTTTTTTTTTTCAAGTATGGAGCATTCGTCCTGGGAGACCAATGCTGTTATTAATGCTTCAAACTCTGTTTAATGAGATTTTTCAAACATTTCCTTGGTTATGACCCTGGGTGAAGATAAAGCAGATATTGCCAGTATTATGGCCTCATGCTGCAAATGATCACCTCTTTTGTGAAAAGGCATAGGTGATTCTCTCTGACTTTTCCTGCTGATCTGGGCTTTAATTGCTACAGTTTGGAAGTCAGAGTAAATTACTAACTCACAGAGGTAATCATCACTTAACACCCTTTCTCATACAGATCCAGGGGTGCACCCTCTGTCCCCGCTTGTCAATTCTACACTGTGTAGTGGGTTTTTAAAGTCCCAGATGTGGTCATTGATTTACTGCTTTAGTCCAGTTGGCTTTTGTTATATAGTAATTTTTCTGTTTTTAAAATATATATTCCTAGCATATTAATGTTATTAAAAACTCAAGGACATCCATTGTTATGCTTTATTGTGTAGAACTGTATAGACTTTTATCTACCAGGAGATAAAGGACTATTTCTGCTTAGTTACCACTTTCAGATGTTCTGCTAATTTATCAAGTGTCTGAGATGTATACATGGTATGGTCATTAGTGCTAATTAAATGCTGGACTCCTTTTCAACTCGGTAATTATGTGTAATCATCAGTGCTGATCAGTCCTTGCTATTCCTAGTACAGAGTTACTTTTAATGCTACTTCTTATATAGAAAATGTATATTATAAATATACATATAATTATCAAAACAAAATACCACATATTAACAATGTACAATGTATTGAAAACAATATAAATTTACCTTGCTTATGTTTCATGTTTGTGTATCATTAGTGCTTCTTATATAATTCATAATAACTTATTGGTTTGAGTATTATGAACTCTTAGCATTCAGCACAATCACATTGTTTCATTTAGCCATAATGATTATTGTTTTCTTGATGTTCATAAAGTCAATGTTTATGGGAGAAGTCGTTTAGATTGCTTTTCTTAGCCTTTTAAAACTGCTTCTGACTTTCTTTTGTCTTTAAGACAAACCCTGTTAGATGGCAATAAAGAGATACTTCAAAAATATAGTTTTATTTTTCTTTTTCCTTTTTCTAATAACTTGAGAAACCTGGTTCTATTTTGTTGGTGGTCATTGAGGAATTAGTACCTAGTGATGATTGAAGGCCATGGTATCATTGCTTCTGTTGGTCTCCTTTAAAGAGAGATTTGTAAAAGATATTTATTTTAAAGTAATGAGCTCATATTGATTTTGCTCCTGTGACATTATCATGTCTCTGCATCTAATCTCCTTTTATTATGAAGTTTCACCAGCTTCAAAGACTAACTTTAAAAGCTGCTTTGTAAGCAAAATATCAATGGAAGGTCATTTGGAAAAAGTAGATTTATGAACAGTTCATCTAGATTAGTGGTAAATGAACCCTTGCAGGTTCTAATGTTAGTAGTGACCTGCAAAAGAAAAAAAAAAATGTGGTGAGTTTTCCAAATCTAATTTCTTCACTTTGTGCTACTGTTTTAAGTTAAATATTGAAGGAACGTGAGATGGTTTGTAAGTATTTCCTTCTTTTAAACAAACAAGCAAAATAACTATTTTTCAAACTGTATGTGGATGAATTATTTTTTAAAATTCAAAAGAATGCTGACAACGATACAGACTTGGAAAAATCTTTTATGCTTCTGAATCTCAGGATCTGTTGGAACTAGGGGCCAGATGATGTGCTATTGGAACATTTCTAATTTTTCAATTATGTTTAGATGGTTCTTAAGCAGACACTGAAATACATGGACCCTACATGTCAGGATTTTTCATTTTGCGACGTTTATCATCAGGCAGAGACTTCCATCATGTTTACAAACTGATTTCTCTTCAGATAATTTGTTTAATATGCTTATCTTTAAATTATTCACCAAGGACAGAGAAACTACCAGGTTCTTAATCTTTTAACAACTTCTGCAGCTTTGTGGCTTCTATAGCTACATGTATATGATAGGATGGTTCAAATAAAGGGGAAGAATACTGCACAAACCATGTCTTAGGCTAACAAACAATGAGCAAGTTATCCTCACCAGATTAGAAAAAGGGTAATAGTTATCGGCTAGGCACACATTTATTTGCCTTTTTCTTTGTTTTTACCCATTAATTTCTAAATGTTGTCACTTGTATTAGTTTGCTGGAGTTGCCATAAGGAATAACATGGAGACTAGCTGACTAAAACCACAGACATTATTTTCTTGTGATTCTGGAGGTTGCAAGTCCAAGATCAAGGTGTAGACAGGTTTGGCTTACCCTGAAACTTCTATCTTTGGAATGCAGAAATCTGTCTTCTTATGTGTCTTTACATGCTCATACCTATATCTATGTTTCTGTGTCTAAATAAATATCTTTTGCTTATTTTTTATTTTACTTATTTAATTTTTATTTTTTAATAATTTAAAAAAATGTGGAAAGAAAAAAGTTACATAGATAGGTATACATATTACAATACCATAATTACAAAATTATAACCATGCAAAATAATATATTATTTACTAATATATGATTTAAAAGTTTCAAATACCACTGGCATGGCAACATCAGATCCAGTGTACTAATTATTATTTCTGGGAATGTATAATGGGGAATAGGATAGAAGAGATATCCACAGAGAATGTCAACTATCTCTGTGATGGTTGTTCTTTTTTAAAATTTAATTTAAAATTTAAAATTTGCATATATATGTATATTTATATTTATATTACATTATTGCATTATTGTGTACCCGGGGCTTTCCCACTTCACTAACACCTGTTACCCATCCTGATCTTTTGTGCTCTTCACCTCCCCTGACTTTTTCCCCCTCTTCCTCTCTCGCTTCATTGTTCAGCTCCATTGTTTTTTTTTTTCTTGTTTGTTTTTCCCTATATCCATCATATGAGTGAGACTATCCTGTATTTCTCTTTTTCTTTTTGACTTATTTCTGCTAAGATGAGTCTTTCTCATTCCATTCATGTTGAATATCTTTTGCTCATAAGAATATTAGTCATAGTAGGCTCTGGCCTGTCCATTTGACTGGATTTAACTGTAATTTCCTCTATAACACATTCTCGTTGGCATGTACCACCTATGGTACATGTATATGAGCTTCACTAATTTCATTTATTTAAAACAAATCATCCCTATCCAATGGAGAAAAATATAAATAATAGAGCCACCTGACAGCGAATCTAAGAAATACATCCTCATTGTGAATGTGTTATGGTTCCTGACTTAAAAGGATAGTCATAAACTCTGGGTCCGGGCTTTAGAACTTCAACATAAACTTTTTAGATGGAAGTATTTGAGCCTATAATATCGGTCAATGAAATTCACATCCCAGGTATGAAATTATATAACTCAATAAAAGACTATACTTTCACAACAAAAAACCCACTATTTTTACCAGTGCATATTTGACTATGATTTTAATTCTTTTATTTCAACAGCAAACTTAGTAGAAATTGTATTTTCAAATTCTCTCGTTTTTGAAATCTAAGCTTTAGGCATAAAACAAAAATTTTCAAATTTCAGTTGCAAATATACCCTTGGGGACCTCCATCCGTACTTGATTCTGACACCCCCTCCACACACCACATACACTGAACAGACCCTCAAGTTGACTAGATATTCCAATTTCCCAGCATTATGCTACATGTACAAAAGGCGCTGAGCTATATAGTTATCCACAGTATTTTTTAAATTGGGGGGAGGCAGAGGGAACTATTGTTTATTGAATTGACCAAAACCTCCATCTCTCCACCACAGCTGGAGGTTTTAGCCAGTTCAATAACAATAGTTCCCTCTGCCTCCTCCCCCCACCCCATTTAAAAAATAAATTCTCCCTTTTCTCGTTGACTTTTAGTAATGTTTCTTTGGCTGTTTCAATATAAAATTTTACATATTTGAGGCTGCTAGTATGTCTTTTGTTGTCTGTATTTTATACAACCTTTATTGATGCTATATAAACAAATGATTTGTTTTCAGTGGGTTATACCTGCAGCAGTGTATCATAATTTTTCTAATAATGGTTGATTTTGTTTACAGCTTAAATTATTAGTTAGCTTGCAATATGGATACAAGACAATGCAATTTAGCAGTAGTTTCTTATAATTTTAATTTGTAGCAAGAAGCAGATATGGGGATGTTATTTCCTTTCACTATTGTGTTCTATACACTGATAACACATTTTTCTAAAATTTAATCGTGTTTCATTCTATGTGTTAGAGTGAGAATAGTTTATTTAAAAGAATGGCAATCTAAAATCACATCGAATTAGAATAACTATATATGCTGAATAAGACTCTACCTGAAAGTGTCATTAGGCCTATATTTATATTCTTTCAATATAAATTATGATAAAGAAACATTCAAGTCAGAGGAAAATGTGATCTGGATTTAATAGCATTATTTAGTAGCTTGGTTGTTTTTTCTCAATGTTCTTTTTTCTGTACTTTATTTCAACCGCAGTTTTTTAGTGCAAGTTTTTGTCTTTATAAATATATAAAGATATATTCACCATCTATCTATATGAAGACACAAACCAGAGCTTTGTTTCTTTAAGACTTCTTCCTTTATACATTACCAGTATAGTTTATAACTTATTGAGACTAGCATACCAATATAATTTTCTATTTGTCCTGTTTAAAAGAAAAAAGAAAGCATAATTTCAGAAGAGATGTATTATGGTATTGTGAAAGTCAACAATTTTTAGTGCAATTGGTATTTGTTTGTTTATTTCATGCCTCCTAACCCTGGGTAAATGATTGAAAAATGGAAATATTTGATAAAAATTGTGTGAGCAGTTAATAGATTTGAAAGATAAATTTTAGAATATAATCCTAAAATTTCAATTTACAGATTTTTATCATTTGCAAAAATAAGTTTCATGCCCTTTTGTGCATTTTTAGTTAGTAAACTTTTTTCATGACAATTAGTATTTTTTTTATTAAAATACTTTCCTGGATTCCAGTATATTTGATACCTACTCATATGTGTGTTCTCCTTAAATTATGTTGTATGTCTTTTAAAGAAACTAATAGACAGGTAAATGAAGAAATTAAGAGTTTTTATAATAATTCTTGAAGCATTAGTTCACTGACTATTTTATTTTCCTCTTCACATCCCTTATATGCTTTTGACCCTCCCCCCTCCATTTTAAACTCAGGAACTTAAGTTCATTTAACAAAGTCTACTATTTTATAGCTATTTTGCTGTATCTTTTTTCATTATACTACTACTCACTGCTATATTTGAAATTGTTGACTATCTTTTTTACTTGGCTTTGGAGAATGCCCACAAATACCGTCCTTTTTGCTTTAAATGATAGCATTTGCTTCTAGCTATCCTTGTAGCTAAATAATATATTTTATTGTATGCCTACACTACATCTTCCTTTTCCATTGCTCCGTAAGTGGGCACTAAGGTTGCTTCCACTTCCTAGTTAGTGTGAATAATGTCATAGTAAACTTTGCAAATCATTTAATTTTCTGAGTTGACGATGTCTTCTTGTTCGGACAGATATCCAAAATTGAGATTGTGGATCACATGGTATTTCCACTTGTAGTTTTTTAAGATAAACCTAAATTGCCTTCCAGAATAGCTGTATGAAGCCCTCCAAAACCGGGAGGGTTAAAGATGAGTGGGTACCCCATCACATTGCTGACCAGTAGGTGTTCTCTTGGGTCCGGACCCCCGTAAATGTAGGCCCGCAAATAGAAGGCTTCTACTGGCAATTTTGCCCAAGTCTTCTCAGGGACTGGGCCACCCATTTCCCTGGAGGCTCAGCCCTCCCACACAGCCCCCCTGAACTGGGGGGACTGCCAGATACTGAGCCAACATGGGTGGCAATGGTGGGTAGTGGAGCAAGTTGGGAGTGGTAACCCCCTCTGGTCTTCTCCAAATCCAGTCAATCCTCACCAAAAACAATGAAATCACTGAGTTAACAGCAGATACATATGAAGATGGAGGTGATAAAGAAGTAAAGCCCAGAACAAATGAACATTTCAAACCTGTGGGACACAGGACTGTGTGAGACTAACTATAGAGACAAACCATCTCAGAAGTAAAACCACCAAGGTTTCCACAGATGTGAATGGAATTCCGGGTTCAGATTTGCCTTCAGTGAGAACTGGGCCCCCTTCCATTTCACGTGGAAAGTATGATCATAAAGATGGGCAGTGGCCCCATGATGAACCGAACTAATCATTGACTGGTGACTGTCCTGATCAAGAAACTTTTCACATGAACATTGGCTGGGAGAAACGCTCCCAATGCCAGAGACCAGAGCTACAAAGCAAAAAGGAGCAACGTGTGCTAGAAGCTGGGTCAGAGCAGATGGCCAGTAAGAAGGACAAGACACTGAAAGGACATAAACGTGTGAACTGGCTAGCTGCAACAAAGATACACATGAAAAAATAAGGACAAGCCACCATGTCCCAGGAAAACACATCTACACCTTGCAAAAGAACATTGCTCCAGGAAAGAAAAAAAAAGAATCCAATGAACTAAAAATTGACCAACAACTGCCAGTCAATGAAGAGATGGAGTGACCAGAGGGGCAGATAGGGGGGAAAAGGAGCGGGGGGGGAGAAAAGGTAAGGGTTAAAAAAAAAAAAAGTAAGCAAAACTTATACAATGAAAAAAACAGCTGCATGAATTTACATTATATTTCATATTCACAAATGTTTTCCTACATCCATTGTTTTATATATATATATATATATATATATATATATATATATTTCCCTTATTTTTGTTGATGTAAGTCATTACATCGGTTTACTGTGTGTAAAACCATTCTTGCATCTTGCAAAAAATTCTACTTATTGTGTATGATCTTTGTTAATGTACTGTTGATTTAATTTACTCATATTTGTTGAGATAGTTTGCACCTGCAATATGCAGTTTTCTCTTTCTTTTCTGTTGTGCTGGCCTTGTCTGGTGTTGATATTCGCATAATGCTGGTATACAATTTGTTAAGAAGTATTGACATATTTTAGTTTTTTGCAATAATTAAAAAATGGGCATGTCATTTTCAAAGACTTCATAAAATTTTCTTAAAATGCAGTTGATTCTGGGCTTTAAGTTTTGGAAAGTTTTACATTACTCTTTCAGTTTTCCAAATTGTGAAATCAAATTTTCCTCCTGACTTAGTCTTCTTAAATTGTTTTGTTCTAAAAATTTATCTATTCAGTTTTCAAAAAATTTTATTAGTGATTCTTAGAAATCTCTTGAGATATTTTTTATTTATGTGCTATCCATGGATTTCTTCCTTTAAAATTTTTTTGTATTCATTAGTATAAGTAAAAGTTTATCTTTTTGTTTAGCTTCATAAAGAATTATTGCTTAGTTTCTTTGATCCTTTATTTAGATTTTTTTCTATTTTACTTCCTTTCTAATTTTTATTATTTCCCTCTTTTTAATATCTTTTGGTTTTGTTGTTATTTCTAATGTTAATTTGGATACAGTTTCTAATTTGGATACAGTTTCAATTTTGGGGGGATTTTCTTGCTTTTTAATGTAGGCCTGTATTAAAGCCATATTTCTTCTTTTTGTTTTTGCTGCTTGTCATCTGTTCTGATAGTTTTTCCTCATTTTCTTTAATCTCTGGGTATTCATTTCTGCTTTAATTCAGTGGTAATTGAGGACCCTTTTCCTTAAACCCAATGTGTTTGAGTTTTTTCTGGTTGTGATTTCTAGTTTTACGATGTTGTGATCAGAGAGAATGCTTGGTATTGAAATAGTATAAAACTGTGCTGTAGAAATTAAATGACAGTACCAAACACAGAGGACAAGGCACTATAGGGTTCTTACCCACATGCACAATTGCAAAATCACTCAGATTCAGGACAGGAAGGGTCTCTAAGGCCACAAGTGTCCAGCTGTCTCACCGCACATATCTGAGTCATATGATGTATTGCTGCTGGATGCTAGTAGTTGCTACTTTCTTTGGTGGGGAGGAACGAAAAGCCCTAAGCCCTAAACTGACTCCTACCTTGCCTTATAGCTCTTTCAGTGCCTCACCTCCCTACAAAACTGATTAGACCTTTAGCACCAGTCAGTCAGCTCATTCTGAATAATTAATAAGTTGGGCTTGAAACTGATCAGTTTGAGTTCACACTTGATTGGTCTGTTCTGTGATCCAGGTTTCAAATACAAAAGCAAACCCTTGTTGTCTGCACAGACCTTAGGGCAGACACTTAGGCTGGAATTGGTCTTTGCACCCATGTCTCTTCAGTATGGTTTGGTGTACAAATGTAAACTGGTGTGTACTGGAGAGGGGTTGGGGGGATGGGGAGCTGCTGCAGCACTGCAGACTGAGCTCCAATGAAAGTCTGCCATGTTGATCCTTGGCTCATGATCTTCTCTCTAGAGTTGGCCTGCTAGTGCTTCATAATTGTCCCTATAGCCCGGAATCAAGGGACCTGGGGCTTGCTGTTGCATCCTCTGCTATAATATACTCTGACTTAGGGTACCCCTAGCCAACTTTATGCCTGGACGGCATGGAAGTTGAGTGAATGCTACAAGTAGTTACTGCCAACCTTTGCCAACAGCCTTAGTCCCAGTGGACCACTGGTGGTGGCTGATAAAATGCCTTCCATCTGCAGCTGCCTCCTGCTGGTTGTGCTGCCTGTGTACCACACCTTTTTACATTCAGTGTGCATTTAAGTTGATAATTGAAAATGTAATTTTGCCTTTTTTGCATATTTATAGTATTTCTTCTGGATCTCTTTTCTTTTTATTTAACATTTTTGCATTAATGTTTGTTTGAATTTCATTTCCATTTCTTATGGCTACTTGTTTTGAAGTTGTAATGAAGGTTGCTTGTGATGATCTATATTTGTGACACATTGGAAGGCTTGATATCAAATTCATTGTAATGGTATGCAGTTTTTTCCTTTTCACCTCCACATTGCATAATTTTGGTTTCTATTACTTCTATATGAAATTATTTTGTTATTTTAGTCCTTTCATTGTTTGTTTCAAGGCTGGGTTGGTGGTGATGTATTCTTTCACTTTTCATTTATTTATACTGCTTCTAGTCTTCCTTCAGTCTTGGTAGTTTGTCTGAATAAAAGTAATCCTCTTCTTTGAGACCTTTAACCATTTCCTGTTATCCCACTCTATCCTGCAATGTTTCTATTGTAAAGTCTGCAGCTTTTATTTTCCTGAATATTTTTAGTATCATTTCTGGGTCACTAGTTTTTAGCAGTTTAATATTAGCTTATCTTGGGGAGTGTCTGTTTGAATCGACTATGTTTGGACTTTTAGGGTAAATGAGTTGGTGAGGTTTTTTCCCGCTATAAGACTCTGACCAGAATCTGTGACATTGTGCCCTCCCCACGATTATACATGCCTGACTTAATGGGTGTATGCATTTGTGACTAGCACACCTGGGCCTAGGAGGCAAGGCTAAACGGGTGGCACCACTGGGAGAGGATGAGGAGAGAATGCTAAAGAGAACAACAGAGAGAAAGAGTTCAGAGAGAGAGAGAGTGTGTGAAGATTGCTGTACCCAGCCCTTCTTCACCTGATGCCTGCTTGCTAACTTCTCTGCTTGCCATACAATTGGCTCAGTCTCCTTTTCTGATGTCCCTGTGTACCTGGTCCTCTGAGAGCATTAAAGCCTGTAAAAACAGGTCAAGGGCTCTGACATTCTTCTTCAACTGATAGAACTGATAAAGAACTTACCTGGACTGGGATGCTGGCAAACAGGACTCTGAGTCTTTTTGAATCATATTGACTGCTTCCTTTAGCAGAATAGATTCTCATCTATCATGTCTTTAAATGTTGACTTTTTTCTCTTTTAGGATCTATGTGATATGGGTATTTCTTTTTTTACTTGCCATAATTAATTTTTATATTGTTGACATTGTTTTTTTCTCTTTGCTAATCTGCTTGTGTTTTCTACCACTAATGCATTCAACTTATTTATTCTATCAGCTATTTGTGCTTGTTTACTATGAGGCCATGTCATTTTATGTTCATTCATAGTGTTCTTAACTCAGTTACTTCTGTTTAAAACATTTTCATCATTTTTTTATTCTTGCATTCCTGTTTTCATTTATTGTTTTTCTCAGTTTGAGTAGCATAGATAGTACTGCTATCTTGAACTCCTCATCAGGAAAGTTATACAGTTATATATGCAATTTATGGTTTTGGATTTCTCTCAGGGTTTTTTGTTTCATTATTTGTACTATCTTCTTCCATCTCTTCATTTGTAGTATTTGTAGGTTGAGATGAAGAACTTTCTTTGTTTTGGTGAATTTGCTTTATATTACTTAATATATTATCCTCTGTATGTCTTCAATAAAATGTGGTAGTATATGTAATGCCATATTTATTTGGGATACTTTCATGTTTGTTGCTTTATTGACCAACACCTGTGCACCTGTTTAGGTGACTGGAGTTTAGTACAGGTAGGAAATAAAAGACAGGCAGTCAGGTATCAGGAGGTTGTTGCTAGCAGGTACCTAGAGTTCAAACCTTTGAAGGCAGTTCAGTGTTGGTGTTTGGGTGGATGTGATTTACAATAATCCCCTCTCCAGCCCATCCCTTAGTCATTGTGTTTCCAGTTATTTTGGACTAGCATAAATTTCAGCCATGGTTTGGTTTTAATATGTTGGTTCTAGAACCAGCATTGTTTCCCCTAAGGTATGGCAGGAACAGATGAACTGAGCATTTCTGATTGCACTGTGACTAGGATGCTATCCTGGCTCTGATTACAGGTAAATGAGGGTTTTCTGTTTCTCAGGAAAATAAGGGTTGTA
Source organism: Uropsilus gracilis (assembly GCA_004024945.1). Lineage (NCBI taxonomy): Eukaryota > Metazoa > Chordata > Mammalia > Eulipotyphla > Talpidae > Uropsilus > Uropsilus gracilis. The sequence goes on from PVHY01005043.1 coordinate 84,671, forward strand.
TATTTGTGCATTTCATGAAGCAAAGCATGAGTACTTTGCTTACAGACATCTCACTCAATCCTCTTTCAATCATTGTAATATTAAGATGGAGGGGAAAAATTCCAGGCTGAGGTTTGGTCCCTGTTCTTTTCATGTAGAACCTTTCCTATTGCCATCACTTGGGTACTCTGAGCATAAAGGATAATAATAACAAAGTTGTTACCTTAACTTTGACCCTGAATGTGATTGAGGCAGGTATTTAACATAAAGTCATCACTAACTTTATGTAGGTTCAAAGGAGAGCCAATTTTTCCCCATTGATTCAGGCTACAATAATAGATTAAAAAAAAAAAAAAAACAACTATTAGCTAGTCAAATAATTCCTGGGATTCAATAAAACTTTTCTAATTTTGAATTCTTCTTTTTGCTTCATGGCATCTGCATGTAGATATCTCTTCATTTTCTCAGTGTCATTGTATCTAACTAGTGATTTTGTTTTTTCTTCAGGATGTTTTGAATAACTTAGGATCTTGTGAATTGGATGAAGATGATCTAATGCTTGATCTAGAATTTTTAGAGGAAAAGAATCTTCATCCTTCCGGTAAGTGTTGAATAAATGCACAATATCATTCTACTCTGTTTCTGGTCATTTAGCTTTCACTAATATATATTTAAGCTTCAGTCATTCTTTTCAAGTTTTAGTTGCTATATTCATGTACAAGTCATATTCTAGATACTATGAAGCTATAAGTCTATTGATCTTAGTAACTATTATGACATTATGAATTTGGTTAAAACATTATGAAATATGAGAGAACTATAAAATAAAATTTATTTCAAAGAAGAAAGTTCTGATAACATGCTTAGTGAAAATAGGAATAATTAATTTTTTTTTTTTTTGGAAAAGAACAGCAACTACAATCTTATTTGGCATTTATCTTTTTAATCTAAGTGGAAGTTTTGAAAGTCTATTATTTACATTTCCAGTCTCATTTACTTCAATACCAACTAAATAAAATGATGTTGATGGAATACAGTTGACCTCAATATAATAATTACCAATAACATTTATAAGCACATTCTCAGAAACACATAAATTTAATTATAGTTTCTTGATAAATGAATTTAGGAGTATATTTTTATTGTTTAAATTTGTATTAAATTCTAGCAACTCATGTATCTAAATAAATAGAGTGTCTTTAATGTAGGTTATAGGAAATACTTTTTCATTCAAATTTAGAAATTTGACTATAAAGGCCAGTTTCTACATATGATTTTTACTGCAAGTAATGCTTTTAATCTAATAATTTCAGCTTAAACTAGAAATCAGTTTTGGAAGGGAAGGGAGAAATGGATAAATCAGGTAAAAGGTGTCAGATGCATGCAAAGAAAGTATTGGATTTTTAGTGGTTAGCTTGATGTAGTATATATAGATATTGATATATAATGATGTATGCCTGAACCTTGTATAGTGTTATTATGCAGTGTTATCTCAATAACAATGTTTTAAAAGGTAAAATTGATATTAAGCTGGAGCTTTAAACCTGGGATCTTACTGCGTAAGTTCGAAAAATCAACTGCTTCTATCTTTAGTTCTTATTTTTAACATTTAGGGATTAGACAGTCTCTAAGATTATTTTCAGTTGTAATATTTATGATGAATTTTTGATTATCAGTATTTCTGTTTAATGGATGATATATTAAAATGTCAAATTAGAACAAAACTGATATTTTCAATTTTATGCTATTGTAGGGAGTATTAAAAGAAGGCGTTTTTAAGTATTTTAAGTTGAATATAGATTTAGGATGACCATTTCTTGGGATAGTATTCCTGCAATTGATTTGATAGGTATTCTGTTAAAAATTTTATTTTCACTTTGATACAGCTACTTTATACAGTTATATAATTCATGCACACACACACACACATATGTTTTAGAAGAGACATCAGTTGAAAATATATATCTTCTTGGAGTGAAATTTTTCAACATCTAGCAGAATTCTACATTCATTTACTCTTTGAACCAATTATCTATCATGTAGAGATATAATCCTAAAATACTGGAAACACTCCCAATAATGTATGTATATTACTACTCATATAAAATCTTTGTAGTAGCAAAATATAGGAAATACTTCCAATATTCTTCAAGAGGGTACATGTTTAATAATTAATAATGTACTAAGCAGTAATAAGAGGGAAAATGTAGATATTTATATAGGTTAAGGCATGTTTGGAGAGGTCCTTACAATAATGGATTAAATAGCAATACCTACTGCTGGGTCAAATGGTAATTCCATTTTCATGAGTTTGAGGGTTCTCCATACTGCTTTCCATAGTGGCTGGACGAGTTTACATTCCCACCAGCAGTGTAGGAGTGTTCCTTTCTCTCCACATCCACGCCAGCACTTGTTGTTGCCTGTTTTTTTGATGTGGGCCATTCTTACTGGTGTAAAGTGGTATCTCATTGTGG
>PVHY01005044.1:0-17022 GCA_004024945.1 Uropsilus gracilis
CTTCATTCCTTCCTTCCTTCCTTCCTTCCTTCCTTCCTTCCTTCCTTCCTTCCTTTCTTCCTTCCTTTCCCTCCCTTTGTTCCTTCATCCTATTAAATGTTATATATTTTTTAAAATCCTACTTATTTTATCATTATGGCAATCAAAATTTAAATATAGAAATTACAAAGCCAAAAACCTGAGACCATTTATTTAGTTTAATTTGGCACTAATTTTTTGCTTATGACAAATTATTGATTATTATAGTTGTCTAATGCTTTTTGATAGTTTAATTGAAAACATCTCAATACTTTTTTTCTGTTTTTTAATTTCCCCCCCTCTGGGTAAAATCTACATTTACTTTTATTTCTCTACCTTTCACCAGCAATATAGTTGAAATTGCAACAATTCTAAATATTAATTTGGGAACAATTAACATCTTTAATTTTTAAACATAATAAGCCTACTCAACATGTATGTGTATATACCCATGCTACATCAGCTTAATAACCATAGAAACCTAAGACAAATGGAAAAATAACATCTTCAGAAAAAGTTGTGCATCCATATTCATAAATCTAAAATGGAATGACATACTGATACATCTTACTACAACATGAGTGAAACTTAAAAATGTGCTAATGAAAGAAGGCTGTAGCAAATCTCACCTATTATATGATTCTATTTATATGAAATGCATAGAAAAAGAGAAATCTTTCAAACAGAAAGTAAACTATTGGTCACTTAGACCAGAGAGTTTTGCAAGAACTGACTGTGTAATGAATTCAGGGTTTTGTATGTATTTGTGATTAAAATATCCTATAATTGATATTGTTCAACTTTGTGACTATACTAGGAATAATTGGATAAAACATTATCTGTAGGTAAATTGTGTGTTGTGTAAATTGTGTCTCAGTAAAATGCCTGGAAACTCTACATAAGGTTCTTAATAAACACTCCCCTAATGATATTACCTTTTCTCCTTTACAATGGTAACTACTATACTTGGTATTTTTATGCATATATATCTTTATACAAAATATTCTTGCCTATTTTGACACTATGAAATGTTTTATTACAATTGTTTTTTAAAATATTTTTATTTTCTCAATGTTATATTTCTGTTATTTTTTTATAACAGATGATAATGTCCCTGTAGAAAGTGTTTATAATTTCCAATAGGTAATATGACAATAGGTAATTGATTCCTTGATTCCTTGTTATTGATTCCTTGTTGTCTTTTAGCAATGCTTTATAGTATTCTACTGTAGACATTCATCTACAGTCGACATTCTGGGTATTACGTGCCATTTCGTGTTAGTGGGACCGTTTTCATCACTATATATTTCATAGGTTATATGTGGTCTATAAAGTGCTATTTTTAAATATCTATTTTGTTAACTTCTTTTATAATATAAGTGAATTTCTCTGATGCCCTTACATTTTCTAAAATAGTGGAAAGCAATCTCCTCTTTCCACTAGCTATTCTACCTCTTGCCAGTTCCCACTTCTTTGTATTAACTAGGTGTTTTAGAATTATAGTATCAGAAAGACTTTTTGTCCTTTCCAATATCGCTGTTTTTCCCAATTAACTATATAAGTGGATTCTGGTTCAAAATAGATACTATTCATCAGTGTAATAAATTGCCTTCTATTGAAAGTTAATTAAAAGTTGCTTCATTTATATTTGAATATATAGGGATTATGATATGTTTGCATGACATAATGTCCTGATAGTGCCTATAAATAATTTATAAATATTTAAGAAATCATTTAAAATATGTGTTCAACAAGATTGTTTAACTAATGTTTCAAAACTCCCTTCTAATTTGCTATATTCCCCTAGCTTCATTGATCATTGATTGATTTTCACTTACAATAACCTTTGCATTTCTTTAAGTTCTTATCTCCTAGTTACTGCTTAAGACTGTTTAGTGAGTTACCTCCTTTCTTTATTCTCCCTACTTTGATTTTCTGGATAAGGAACATGTCATAATCTTTATTATCTACTTTCAATTTTTTCCAGTAGCATCTACAATTGCTTAAAAAAAAACCTGGGATAATAATACATGATAAGAAAAACATTAAAAAGGAAGAGTTAATTTATTCCATTTAATCAGTTTTTGATACTTCTACTTTAAATGCAGCTTTTAAAAATTACCTTGGGCAATGAGACAAATCAGAAGAGTTAGTCAACTAAGCACACCCTTCTGTGGAAGAGGAGTAAAAAATGAGGCAGAACAAAACAGGACTAATATGAGACAAAGATAATTCTATGACTGACAAACAGAGGTAAATGTCTAAAAAAAAGGTTAAAAGAAATCTCAGGATGGTAGATCCATTTTTATAAAAAAATTTCAAGTAGTGATATCTCCATATTTACAAAGGTCCCTCTTTCTCTTTCACACCCACCCTCCCACCCCACCCCGCAGCCCCACACACAGACACAGACCCATGCACTTTGCTTCTCAATCCCCCAATAGACTGGTCAGAAAGAAATGTTTTCTGTTTCATCACCAAAGTACATTCAGTATGATATTCATTACCACTGTGGGTAGCCTGACTGATGAAATCCAATCTTGGATGACTTTATTTAATAATAACTAGAGCAACACATTTTTAGTACTATATTACTAGGTCAAGTATTTATTTGACCAAAATTGAAATTTATTTTAGATTTACATTAATTTTCAAATATGTATCAAAGCAAATCTAGTGATTTTCTTTTTAAGGGGAAGAGAAAATATTCTTTCTATTCTTAATTGTATTCAAATGACTGAGTCCTTCTTTAAATTTTACATCTTTCTCACCCTGTTGCCTCTGACCTAAGTTACCCTTCTCTCTGTTTTGCTGCTGAAGTCTTGAAGTCTATGAAATCTTGTGGTTTGCAATGATTTCAGGTAGTGGGAAATTCTGGTCACTTGGTTACTTATAAGGTCAGTAACACAAAATATTTGCTTTCCTAATAATTGCCAGTTGTCCACAGAGCAGTTACTTGTTTGTCTCTATTTTCTTAACTCCTGTGAAATAAATGGAAGATGAGAAAAGCATTAAATGTTGCTAAAAACTGCCTACAGTTCAGATTGTCCTTTTCTGGCAAAGAAAAGCTACTTACTTCATCTGTCTTATGATCTGTGACACTGCTTCTTAAACAGACCTAGTGAGTAAAGATAAAAATTAAAGTCCTACTGGGGGCTTTCAAAGTGGTAATAATCACTTGTGTTTTTAATATATTTGATCAGCACTATCTATTTATTGAGATTGAGAACTCTAAGGAAGTAACTGTTGCTCTAGGGACCAGATACTTTTCATTACTGACAAGAGGCAGAATTGAAAATTTGACAGTTAGCTATAACAACAAAGAATGGCTGTTGAAAGTGAGCTGGAAAAGCTAATAGGAAGGAATATCTGCTTCTTCTTACTAACCAAGTAACTAATTAATTAATTATTGTGAATCTTTGGTTCATGTAGCCATTCAGTCAACAAACTTGCATGTGTGGTAATTGTATTGCATGTGTGTATTGCATGTGTGTAACTTGCATGTGTGGTAATTAAGTGCTGGCATTAAACTTTCTCTGCAGGTTATGATCCAGTGAACTGTGATGAACTGTGATAAATGATCTAAAACCACAGAAGATTGCATAATAGGATAGGCAATAATATATAGGGAGTACATCTGTGTCCTGATACCTCCTTCTTTCACCCCTCTCCTTCCTCTGGTCTATAAATTGAACCCTGACTTTATCCCAAAAAGGTGTTCCTAGAAAATCACAGTAACAAATTCTCTTGAAATTAGGGTTTGCAAATTAAGGGTTTCAGTAACTTTAAACATGATCAACAGAAAACAGGAATTCTTACAGGACATTACTGTTCACATCAAGCTTTGTTAGACCAGGATTTGGAGGAAAAGTAATAAGGATATTTAAAATAATCGAATAAAGAGTCCTTTCTCTTCATTTTTAGATTTTAGAATTATTCATGTAAAGGAAACTGTTTTTATATATGTTATGATCCAGATAGCACAGTAAGCATGTTCAGTACATGATTGAATATAGTCAGTGCAGCAACTATGCAGTATATTTCTACAAAGGAAATAAAAAGGTTCAGAAGAAGGATGGTCAAACCAAATTTGAAACTGTGTGTCAGGTTGGTCAGTATTCACGAAAAAAAAAAATCATCCAGCTTGTCCTCAGATGGTTTCTCATGCTGTGATGTCATCTGTGTGCATTTATGCAATTGGTTGAGATACAAACAGATTGTACAAAACAGAAAAAAAATGTTTGGGAAGCATGGGGATATATGTATGACAGAAATTATTATGCCACAAAAACAGGGATATAGGAAATTATAGCTAATTTACCTGCTTAAACTTGTTTTTGATACACTATAATTCTTGTTTCTGTGCGTTGTATACTTTTGACCAGGGTCAGAGCACTTCTTGCTGAACTAGGGTCCTGATTCAGCCTTGTTAATTTTGTTCTTTCCAGATCATCTCTGATGGTTTTGGGGATGCTGAAGTCAGTGCTGGTGCCCCAGTCCCCAAAAGGAGAGATGTCAGTTCTAAAACTAACTCCAGTATCTTTTTGACACACATTCTTTATCTTCTAAGATGAGCATCCCTCTTGGTTTAGGGATCATCTTACCATTTTCTCCTCCCGTTTAACTTTTAATATCTTTTCAAATTATATTACAGCTACATTTTAATGGTCCATAGACTATTTGGTTGGATATGCAACAGGCAAAGAATAGGTAAATCTGTATTTTATTTTATCAAATACAAATTTTATCAAATTCCATAACTTATATAACAGTAATAATAATAATAATAATAATAATAATAATAATAATAATAGAAGAGGTCATCTTTGAATGTGATTTTAATTTTCTCCTCCCTATTTAAAGAAATGAGTATTTCTAATCCATATTTCTCCTATTAGTGGTTGATGCTTTTCTCCTACTTTGTCCAGCTTTGAGTTTCTCTGCTGACTTTCTGCCCTATACTTTAAATTAGTTTTACAATATGCCAATCAATTTCCTGATAGTGGCATATGTCTTATGATATTAATTTGAAATCTTTTCCATTTCTGCAGTTAATATTTCCTTTTTTATTTATAGCACTTCTTTCAGATTTTGTTCAAACCATATTACAAATCTGAGAGCCAGAGACATGCAAGGTGCTATTGTGACATTATAGTTATGTGCTAGAAACCAATACATTATTCCTGTGTTAGGGAGATGCAATTGAAAGGACAACATAATGGGTAAAGAGTTACATACCAGTAGGTCCTGATTATAAAACCATTGATTTTTCCCTTCTTGTTAGTGCTGTCAAACATTGATTACAGGAGTTTCTATTGAGTGTATCATTTTTTCCACTAGCACAAAAACTTAAATGCATATTTGTATTTCCATAAAAGGTAAAACATAATGTTCCAATCAATTTAGAAGCTACAGAAGCATGAGAAGAAAATCTAGAACACTTATTTCAGTTGATATAAAGTCAACATGGCTAGAGGCATTGTGATACTTTTTAATACCCTGTGCTTTAGCAACTGAAAAAAATTTGCAATTTTTAGGTGATTGTTACACAAAAACTTTGTGGCAGACAGATGGCTAATTTAACTTATGAGAAAGGGTAAACCGAGAAGTTAAAAAGTACAACCTGTACCACTGAAGAAATAATAACAAATATGATTCTATTTTGTTTGTATTCCATTCTTTTAAAGAGAAAGTTTATAAAGTTATGATTACAGCATTTTTTAAAAATTTTAAATCATTTTTATTATTGAAGTATTGTTTCAAATTCTTATCACTGTTTGACAGTATAGGATTTCTCCCCCTAGGATTAGTCACTCTAGTACTCCTAACAGTCAAGCACCCACAATGCTTTACCAAAGTCCACTGTTCTCTTCCCTTCTTCATCTCAGTCTCTCCCACTCCTCTCTCTCTCTCTCTCTCTCTCTCTCTCTCTCTCTCTCTCTCTCTCTCTCTCTGGAAGCTGCAGATCAGTAGTGGTCAGTTTTCAAGGGTTGGCTTTAAAATTTGCCTTTGACTCTTTGTTTGATTTTCTATATTCCACTTGTAATTGACAGTATTTAGTTTATACCTTTCTCCTTCTGATTTAGTTCACTTAGGTTTATCCCTTCTGCTCCATCCATGTTATCTCAAATGATAGAAAATTATATTTTGATTCTCTCTCTCTCTCTCTCTCTCTCTCTCTCTCTGTGTGTGTATGTGCCATATCTTATGAATATGTGCCATATCCGCTCATCTGTTTTTAGGCACTTAAGCTGTTGGCTACATAATATTGTTGGCACTTGGGTTGTTGGTTATGCTGTTTATGATGCTAATGATATTGTATTGATAATGCTGTTGTTTACAGCCTATCTTGTCATTGCTCTTTCCCTGGATGCTTTCCCTCATTCACCTTCAGAAGAGGAACAGTGTGTATACAATCCTTTTAGCTCAGTTGAAAGTTCTGGTCAAGTATCTGATTTTGGAAATTCTGTCCACCTGTGCTTAGCATTAATGTATAGAGGGTATAACAGTCCTTATAGTAAAAACTGAACAAGATCAATCTTATCTTGTGTGTTTTTGCAGAGCAAATAGATATACAGAAACTACAATGTGTATGTGTGTGTGTGTGTGCGTGTGTGTGTAAGAAATACAGATGATTTTTCTCTGCTATTCAAGCTATTGCATTGTTTCCAAATTTTCCAGAATGAAATTGTTGCTTTAAGGTAGTAAAAAATAGCTTCACCATACTTTTGCCAAACTGAGAAAAAAGTAATCAAGATTTAATAAGATCAGGGAGGTATGTAGAGGAGACTGGGAAACATGACCAGCATCTCAGACAGGGGAGAGAAGTTCAAGTGTGCACCGGCAGGGTCAGGACAGAAGAAGCTTGGAAGGATCAGGTAGAGAACTTGTCTGAGCTTGTCATTTGCAGTGAAACTCTTTGGATTGATTATTAAATTCTTCTGTCCATGTTTGGCGGAGAAATAACAGGGAGCTGCTATATTGTCTTGACCAACTGATAGCTCCTGTTTCTTCCTTGTTGCACAGTTGCTGTGTTACACTGCTTAATTTTTTTTACCTAAAAGTCTCAACTGCTTAGGACAAGTGGAATGTGTTTGATGTAAATAGGTACCATACTACCTTGCATCCCCTTAAAATTCTCACTCTAAAAGATTTACTATCATCACCACAACTAGGAGTGAATATACACACACGAAATTTAAAAGCATTTCATATCTGTTCCTAACATCCTAGTATAAGCCTTTTCTATTCTGACATTTATAATTCTTTAGAATTTCACTCTTTAAATTTAACAAATCACACTGTTAAAGGTTAAAACATATTTTACCTAGCAACTCTGGCAGGGGTAAAGATTAAGTGTTTGGTCAGTACATCTAAGCAGAGAAAGCAAGGACAGGTATTTGTCACCCAAAGGATTTAATTTCCTGACCTCTGTATCACTTAGAAGCAGAAAGGAACAAAATCTCCTTGCCAGACGCACTGTGAAGTTGCCTTCCAAACAGCCTTGAGATGTGCAATCTCAATTGCTTTTTAAAGGAACATCCTGTCCAAATAATGATTATGTACTCTGCATTCATCCCCGTACAGGAAAAGGTTTATCATGACTCATTTATTTTCTTGGAAAAAACTATCAACATCTCAATTTTTGTTAAGCTGAGATGAATAAAGATTTGCATTTGTAATATAGAGCAGTGCCAGCAGTGCAGAGTTTGTAATCAAACAGGCTAACTAATTTTTTTTAAGAATTAATAGCTTTTCAGACCAATTTTCCTGACACTTCTACAGCTTGAATTCTTATAGTCTCAATTGAATAAAGTTTTATTTAGGTGTCTACAAGATAATTGTGGCCTTTGAAAACCATGGGCAATGTTCAAGTGTTCATTTTCTCAGTAACCTTAAGGTTTAACACATCTCACCTCCCAAAACAAAGGACTTTCTAAGTATTTCCCAAATTTCCTCTTAATCATACCAGATTTTTCATATTTGCTATATTCAACCCAATTGTCTGTTAAGATGTACTGGTTTATCATCTTTTGTGAACACTGGTTCTTTACTAAAGTAATATTATTTATCGAGATGTTATTGGTTCATAAACACTGTATGTGATTTAGTGGCCTAAGCTCTTTTTTCTGTATAAAAACGAGCCATTTTTCCACCTCTGCAGCTTGCTGCTGACTTCGCTTCTTGCATGCATCAGGTCACAATGACAATCTTCCAGACTGTTCCTCCTTCTCTCTTGTCTCTTAATGAAATAATAGTGCTCTCCTTTCCCCACCTCACACAAATATCAGGGGAAATGACTCTGGAAATCTGTCCATCTAAGGTAGTTTCTGCCCTGCAAGTGTGCAAAGTGTCTTTGTTCCTTTCAAAGGGCAACTTTATCCTATGTAAGGTTTTGCTCAGGAAATGAGAAAGGTACATGTTGGAAGTAATTAAGATATTTCTATGAATTGGTCTAATTTTTATACCATGAGTGTAATGGAAGAAGAGTACATAAGCACTCTGATGAGAAAAATACACTGTAGCTTTTATTTTCCTTTACTTTTTCAAAATCCTGTGGGCTCTGCTACAAATTGTGTGTCTTTTCTTTCTCTAAGGGCTGATATTTAAGGATATATTCAAGAAGCCTATTATCTGTTTTCAAAATCTTCATTATTTTTGCTAAGTTATTGAGATGTTGAAAGAAGGAAGGAAATAGGAACAGTGATAAAGAAGAAGGAACTCACTCTAAAAAGTAGCCTATTTTGCTCTACCTTTATTTCTCCAGGAAGTTGAAGACCCTGAGTCCTTTGGCTGGTGACTGATAGGGCAATGAGTCAAGTATCCCCCTGGGCTTTTGAGGATGCAAAGTCCACTTCTGGGAGGATCTGAATCTCTATAAGCGAATCATGACTCTTTTGTGCTTCTCTGATTTCTTGAATCAGTTAAATTGGACTGAAATATCCATATTTGCATGGGAAAAACATAAAAAAAATTGATCACTTCAGAAAGCCTTGGGAGACTTATTCAGCTACCTTCATAGGCAAGACTAGTTCCTATGAACAGAGACTCTTTCTGAAGTGAAAATTAGGTGCTACATCTTTAAGAATCAGTCAGATGATTCACCCAGGGAGACCTAGGAGAGTGCTGCTGCATACATTCCTGTAAACACAGCTGCACAGTCCTGTCAGCATTGGAATAGAAGGAAAAGGAGTCCTCAGGAAAAGAAGTAAAGGAAGGGGGTGGAATACTGATGCTAGCAAGTCCTTCCTGCAGAAATCCAGAGCCTTCCAGTGTGAAGGGGATGAAAAATGTCTCCTCCCAAATTTACCACTGATGGCAATCTACTGCTATTAGCAGATGAGGTCTTTGTTATTGAGTCAATAAGCAAGAACATAATCAGCAACTTATTAGAAGACAGTGTGCCAAATCAGGAGACAGAAAATGGGGAGAGGAAAAGAAACAGCAAGGGACCTAGCTTGACCTCTGATTGATACCATCATTTAGAAATCAAATCATCAGTTTTCTGTTCTCAACTACAGTGTGCCAAACTTAGGTCTTGCATGCCCAGTTTTGTATTCAGTTTGTCAACTCACAGAGCATTCACTCATATCCTAGCTCCTGGGCTAAGACCTAGAGCAAAATTTCCCAAAGACTTGTACCTGCCACATACCTTGTAGATCCCTTTCTCCCTTACATTAATATTTCTCCCTTTTCCAAGTCTTGAAAAATATTCCGAAGTTTCCACCTTGGGGTACTCAAAAGCCCTGAGGAAGAAAGTGGGGGACTAGGACAACATTTTTATTAGCAACTTTGAAGAAAGAATTAAGGGTGGAAAAGAAGATATATCAGCCTTTCCTTTCAACTTTCCAGTTACATCCTTACACTTTTTCTTTCCAAAGCTGACTTCCAAAATGCACCAATAAAGTCAAAGAAAAGTCTTTCAGTGCTAGCGAAATTAACAGAATAACACAACACAAAAGATCCATCTATGCATGTGTATCCAGACCAAGCTGCAGAATTATGGCAAAGTTTTATTACTTGAATCAGGGAAGGAGACAAAAGGTTTGTTCCCAAAGCACCATCTCTTTTTCTGAAAAGGAGCTAAGATTTTATAGAATCATTGATATTTGGATAGGGTGGGGCAAGGTGGAATGTCTGGAACCATGACTGCAGGTTCAGTGTAGTTTCATGACTAATCATTCTTCTGCATGGGTCATATGTCCAGAAAATAGTGATCAATCACCCTCTTGAGTAATATATTATTATGTAAATAGATATTAATGGATATGAGGTAATATTAAGTCACCATGGGCCCTTTCTATGCATATTGCTTTAGGATTTAATTAATTAATTTAGTCTGGAATGGGTGTCTAACCCTTAATGAAGTAGCTCTCAATAGTTTTAAGGGTCTTTCTTAACTATGCTATTTAGCTCTGTAAGCTCTCTAGAGAATAGTGGTACTTTAGTAATGGCAAGATTAGAAAGGAACAAACTGCCAATGGTACATGTCATTTAGCATCATCTGGTTTGGGTGTTATTGAAAGAATATCACTTTAAATAAATGGCAAGTCGCAAGTTCATCACAGAGTATAGGTGTCAGAAAGAAAGGAAGCAGGCTAACCACAGTTTAAAATAGTTTCAATCTTATACTTAATAAGATTTTTTAATACTTAACAATATTTAATCTGACATAACAGTTTAAATTGTACCTTTAAAAATTGCTATTTTAAAAAAATTCAAGGAAAAAATCATAATATAATTATGATCTTAATTATAATATCTACTACAGTGGTCAGAGGCTTCTAATTTATATCTTCTGTAAATGAAATTTTCTGTTGGGAAGAAGGTCAAGCTTCTCTGGACTTGTACCCGAGGAATCCTTCTTATAGATGGTCTTCCTTTATAGCTTTTTGAAACTGGAGGAGGGAGTGCAAAGATAAGGGGATATTGTGACACATCATTGTATGCCAAATTGAGATACTTTTGATAATGAAAATATACACTGAACTAAGAGGACAAAGAACAACTGATAAATCAAGAAATGGTTATCAATTCTTACAAAAAATGAAAAAGGTGCCAGAACTGACATGATCAGAGTAAACAGAAAGAATTCTTTGGGTAACAAACCCACCTAATATTCTACTAACTATTATCCTACTAACTAATACTAACTGATACCCTACCTAATGTTCTACTCTCATGCCAGGAATATACTGGACTGGGAAAGGGACTGCAGATATTACTTCAGCAGCCATTCATGAACAGTAACAGAACTTGGTCTCACATCAGTCCAGTTTAAGTTCTGTATTTTTTGTTTGTTTGTTTGTTTTTTGTTCCTTCCAGCTCCCTTGCAGACTGGATTTTTCCAAAGGCAAATTAGTGAAGATATGTATACCTGGTCTTGTTAGCATATTTAAAAGGCATAAAATATATACCCCCTGGCCCTCTCTTCCTTACTCTGTTCTTTCATAACAGGGAGAATGCTAGTTGACATAAATTGAAACAAGTCATCTTAAGCAATAATAAGATGTAGTAAAATAGGATCCTTAATATCATAGTCTACCAGCTCTGCAACACTTTCAGTTGTGACCCTCACTGACTCAGATGAAAGATTGTATATTAGGAATACAGGGTGTTTTCTGTGTCCCCTAGCTAGGAAGAGGCAGAACTCTGGCCTTCCCTTCCATGCTAATTGAGAGTTGCCAGCTCTCATGATGCAATGTGGCACAGACTTTGTTGCAGATTACTATATTCTGGTCATTTTCTGAACTATATTCTAGATTTTTATAACCAAGGGGAGAAAAAGAAAAAAGGACCATTTATGTATTTATGCCATTCACCTTATGGTCATTTATTTCATTCACCTTAAAGTAACCTGAGAACTACTGCCTCATTGATTTGGATTTTCAATATGTAGTTTAGGATCAAACTTGAAATGGAATAAACACAACTGTAATAGTTTGAAATGAATTGTACTGAGTCCTAGCATGTCAGGAACTACCTCCTCAAGCATTTTTCTTGTCCTCAGGATCTCTTGAGGGATCATACTAAACTAGTTGCACCCGTGATCTTCTCTTGACAAATAATGTTGACTCTCACAAGAGAGTACTCTTACACAGAGTTCTCTTTACTCATCAATGGCTGAGGCAAAAAGAGAAGTCGTGGGATCTTGGGTTAGGAGTTGGTGACCACAGCTTCCACCTCTGTTTCTCCATCTCACCATACAATCCTGTCCAGTTAGGCTTGCTTTACTCGGATAACACTGATAGAGAAGTTAGTTATCTGAAATATTTGAAGCAGTCCTGTAGATAACACATACTATTTGTGAATTAGGATGTCAGAAAATATTAAAAAGAAAAAAAGTATAGAAATTCTTGGAATGCTGGTTTGGTTCTATAAAGCAACTTTCTCACAGTCAGACTTGTAGAGCAAAGGTATAGGAATGATCAAAGCAAAGGACTACTTTAGGATTCTCTGGTGCCCCTCTCAGAGAGTATCTATCTGAAAAAGTTTAAAAGCAAAATATGCTTAGATGATTTATACAAGCAGGTTAATTGCGAATAACTAGTTTTTAGGATGTATTGTCATGCTCCTTTCAATTTTAAGACAATGATACCAGTAGTCAAGAGCATCTGAATATACCCAAAGATGCTGTCATGCCTCCTTCCTGTGAGGCTTCTGGAGGAGACTTATACAGAAGAAATGATAAAGGCTGACAAGCTCTTGCTGGTTCTAAACTCAAGTTATCAAACTTGCACCTGAAAAGAAAGTAATGTCAAGGCCAGGTGGCTTGAACAATAGCTGTATTTCCAGTGAGACCTTTCTCCCTCTCTTTACAGAGCCTACATGTTTCCCACAAACAGAAACATTTATATTACCAGTTTAAATATTCCTCCTTGGTGATGTAAATTACAATTAAAAAGGGTAACAATAATTCAGTTTCCCTCTCATCTCTTGACAGAACACTGGCAGGGCTCTGTCTTGGAGACTTCACAAATAAGATGGAGCCAGTAAAGCTTCACTCACATAAACTTCATTGACCATGCTCTGCAAACCCACTCACTTCCAGTAAGTCTGGACCCAGTCTCAATCCTCTCACAGCCAGTGCCTACATCTGTTATTTCTCTATAACACTAGGTTGTTATGCTCTGTCTGTATTGCTTTAGCAGTGAGATCAAAAAGATGGAACTGGGACAAGAACGCCTTCATTTTAGACAGTGTGATGGAAGTCAGTGAAAGGAGAGAGATGTTGATAAGGAAACCTGAGAACTCTTTCTGGAGGAATTGTTAGTATATTTAAAAGGCATAAAATATATACCTATCAGCAGAATTCCCGCACTACTCACCCATCTCCCCCACTTAATCCCATCTGAAGAATAAAGGGGGTGGGGGCAAGCTAAGCTAGACAAGGGATCCAAGTGTAATTCCTAGTCTTCTAATATCATTAACCATTCTGCTTAACATACTTTGCTTACTTAACATAATCCACTTCAGTTCATCTAAATTGCCACAAATGGCAAGTTTATCTTTATATATATATATATATCTTTATATATATATATATATCTTTATATATATATATAGCTATAGTATATATATATTTATATATCTTTATATATATATAGCTGTAGTATATATATTTTACATATAAAATAAATATTAAAAGGACAAAAGAAAGATAAGATATTGGTACTGGAGTTTTGCTAGAGAATGAGTGAATCAAGTTCACAAATAGAGATGTAAAGCATTTTTTTAACAGCTATAGAAAATATATATACATATATAGCTGATTAGTATTCCACAGTGTACCTAACCACATCTTTCTAATCTACTTATCTCTCTTTAGGCACTTGTTTTTATGACTTTGCTATTGTAAATAGTGCTATAATGAATATGATTGCAGATATCCCTTTGAATTAGTAGTTTCTTATTCTTTGAGTAGATACTTAAGAGTAAAATTGCTGGATTACCTGATAGGCCTATTTCTAATGTTTTGAGAAATCTTTATACTCTTTTTCAAAAGAACTAGACCAGTTTACACACACACCAGTATTGTAGAGGGTTCTTTTTTCTCTACATTCTCACTAACCATGTTTCTGGTCTTTATGAAATGAGCCATTTTCATAGGGGTGAAACGGTATCTTTTTGATTTCAGCATTTCCCTGATAAATGATATTGAACATTTTTTCATGTGTCTGTTGGTTACCCGAGGTCTTCTATGATAAAGTATCTATGCAGATATTCTGCCCATTTTTTGAGTAGGGTTCTTCATTTTCCTTTTGTTGGAATCCATGAGTTCTTTCTAAGTCTTGGTCAAGGGTATTAGACCCATGTCAAATGTGTACTGTAAATATCTTCTTCCATTCAGTAGGATATCTTTTTTCCATTTTAATTACAGTTTATTGAACTATGTTGGGAACCTTTTAATTTGAAGCAGAACCGTTTATTTTTTTAGTGTTACTTTCCTTGCCTTTGGAGCTCAGTTTTGCCTATGTTTTTGCTTATGGATTTTGTGGTTCCTGGTGCTATAGCTAAGTCTTTAATCCATTTTGATGTAGTTATTTGTGTGTAGTGTGATATTTTAGTCTATTTTCATTATTTTACATGTGTCTGTCTAGTTTCTCTAACACTATTGTTAGAAAGACTTTCCTTTCTCCATTGTGTATACTCTTGATTGATTTGTCATCAATTAACATCTCACAAGCATGGAGCTATTGCTGGATTGTCAATTCAATTCTGTTGGTCTGTTTCTGTTTAAATTTTTTAAACTCCAATACCATACTGTTCTTTTTACTTTTAATAGTATATTTATCTCAGGCTATTTTAATGTTTCATTCTCTTAGCTGTCCAATGTTGGTAGTGCTTTAACATCTCCATATGTGAAGTTGGTTCACTCATTCTCTAGCAAAATGCCAGTACCAATATCTTATCATTCTTTCCATAACCTCTCCCCCGTCAAGTCCCTCTTCTAATCATTATAGTTTTCAGAGTCTAAGTATTGCATTTGCTTTGCTTTGCCCATCTGTTTTTTTTTTTTTTTTGATCATTTATATTTCACAAAGGCATGCATCCATATGGTAACTGTCTTTCCTTGCCTGACTTATTTCACTTTGCACAGTCACCTCAGGATTCATTCATCTATCTTGTTCCAAAAAGCACTATTTCATCATTTTAGCAGCCAAAATATAGTCTTTTGAATATATATATATATATAGATGTTGAGTGTATATATAGATATATATATGTATTGCACACATACAATGCTGTAAGTGATAAAGATAATTTTCCCAAGGTGTTAAGCCATTCCCTTAAATCATGTAGTGATGCAATCCAGTGTTAACTCAATTAAAAAATACAAAAAAGGGAAACAAATATACAGAGAAATATATGCATATATATACAAATAAATATATACACATATACACGTGTTGGTAT
This sequence comes from Uropsilus gracilis, assembly GCA_004024945.1. Lineage (NCBI taxonomy): Eukaryota > Metazoa > Chordata > Mammalia > Eulipotyphla > Talpidae > Uropsilus > Uropsilus gracilis. The sequence goes on from PVHY01005044.1 coordinate 15,436, forward strand.
GTATCTATGTGTGTGAGTCCATATAATGATATATGCTACATTTCTCCACTATAAATTTCCTCTTTTCCGTATTTCCTGCTTCTTTGAAGAAAGAGTATTTATCTAGATATATTATTTAGATTGTTTCATTAGGAAAATATACCCTTTCTCTCACATTCAGTCATTAATTTAAATCATCATGGGTTCACAAATATTTATTTAAGTTTAGAGTTATGAGTCTAAGTCATTATTCATTTTGATCTTATTTTGCATTTTTATACTTGGGCTTGCCTAAAATGGAATTCAAATCAGGTTAACTCTTTATTTGATTATATTTAAATCTCTTATAAAGATTTTTTGATCAATAGCAGTGCCCCCCTGCACCTTTAAGGTAAAAATCAACTTTATGGAAAAATTGGGTTCTTTTCAAAAATATTCTGTACTCTGGACTTGGCTAACTGTTTTTTCTATAGTGGTGCTGAATGAGTTCATCCATACTCCAGATTCCTTGTAAACTGGAAATTACTTTAAAAATCTTGATTAGATGCAGGTTAATTGTACTCTGGAAGAATACTTCTTGGGATATTATGAACCCTTCATATTGCATCATTTCAGAATGTGCATAATATCTGGGATGGTTCAGCTGTCATACTGCTAAGCATGATGTGTGGGTTTAGTGATAGTCTTATCCTTTCTTTAAGGTCTATGTCAACCTACAGATGATGGTGCCATTCACTGTCACTCCACATCCTATTTTTGTTTACTATTATGAAATATAGTTTTCCATCATCCTTACCCATTTATCAACTAGAATATTCTTAGTATCAAACTTCACCTTAGGTGTAATTTGGTCTCCCTAAAATGCAATCATGTGGAAAAGAAGCAAAAATTTAATTCATTTTCCTTGAATTATCTAATTTCTGAGTAACTTCTGAGTGTTATGATTTTTACCTAAATGAAGTTTCCTTTTGTTTCTCATAATTTAAGAAAAAAAATTAACACACATTGTATTTTATATAATCTGTTTTTATATCATTTAAAGGCATGTTTTGAAGCAAAAATGGCCTCACATTAGTCCAGTTAGAATAACCTAAGCCCAATGCAAAGCTAAGACTACAATCCTTCATGCACAGAATGCTGTATACCAGGAACACAGTCCCTCACCTGTCAAATAGACAACACCAAAAAGGGAGACCTATGGACTGAACATAAATCATCAAACAATGAGAGAGGAGTCTGAGTGAAAGAACAGATAGGCCATCAGGGGTGGGGTGGGGGAAGGGAAGGCATCCAAGCAACCATTTATCTATGTAAGAAATTAAAATAAATAAATAAATAAAAGAGAGAAAAATTAAGGCAAAAAAAAAAAAAAAAAAGAATAGCCTAAGCTGGCTACCTAGGTATATCCCATTTGCATGACCATAGGAGAATATTCTAGTCTTAGACAAGATTCCTGCTCTTTTTCCATGGTTCCATGCTCCTGATCTGGCATCAGTAACAAGGATCCCTTGTTGCTTTTAAGGTAAAATGGTATCCAAAAATGACATCTAGCTTCCAGAAGTGACCATTGCTACCTGTCTTAGTGACCAGCCTTTTGTACAAACTAGG
>PVHY01005044.1:17122-87196 GCA_004024945.1 Uropsilus gracilis
TCTATCTATCTATCTATCTATCTATCTATCTATCTATCTATCTATCTATCTATCTATCTATCTATCTATCTATCTATCTATCTATCTATCTATCTATCTATCTATCTATCTATCTATCTATCTATCTATCTATCTATCTATCTATCTATCTATCTATCGACTAGGTCTCACTATTTTTGCACGTGAAACCGCAGGCTCTCGTTGCCCGGGGTACCGCAGACTCAAGCAATCCCCAGACTCAGCTTCCCAGGTAGCTGGGATTACAGGCACATGCTACCATGTCCAGCTGTTTTTTTGGAACTAGGTCTCACTACAGGCTCTAGGTGGGACTTGAACCGCGATTCCTAGCCCCGGCCACTTCATAGGCTGAAGCTTACAGGCATGAGCCACCATGCCTGGCCTATTTTTATTTTTAAAATGTATTTATATATAACTTTCAGATATTTGTAATCCCAGGGATTCACCCTTCCCACCCTTCCCACCGTTACCCCTACACTTTCCCCCGTGCCCAAAGTTGTGTGCTTCAGTTTGGTGGTTAGATTGTCAAAGACAATGTTTTGATTTCCTAAATCTTAGTTTAGTGTCTGACATTTGTTAGATACTTTGTAAATATCTATTTAATGATTGGAAATAATTGTGAGACTATATTAGGATTACATTTGGTAATTCATATTTTTCTTTCCTACATTTATCTTCATGATTCAATTCTGTCCTCTAAACTAATTTAAAATTACTTTAAACTTAATTTTAAAGTGGACCTACTTTATCAGCTATATATCTGTTATTTTTCACTTACTAATTTGCTATGTTTGATTTTGAGTCTACCCGTTTGCTCTATATTTTATAAAATAGATTGGTTACCCTCAGTTGTTTTAGAGATTTTAGACATATAAGTGAAAGATATGAACAAAGTCATCATGTACTGGGAATTTATTTTGTAGTTAGAGACAATAAGTAAACATCACAGAAAATATCAATTTGTAATAAATCCTTTATTTTTATTTTTATTTATATTTGTGTTATTTTTTTGCATTGTTGCAGTCCTTATTTTCTCCCACTACTATATCATTCATGACTCATCACCATGTTCCGTAATGTTCCTCCCTCTCCTGTTTGTTAAAACAGTTTACCTACAAAATTTGATATTTTGCATTGCTCTCTAAGAAACATTCTCACTTAAGGGAAGTATATCCCCTTCAAACTTTTTTGCATCTCTGCCATTCTAGGTTCTGTGCTTTCAACTCTTATGCTATTCTATAGGCATGTCATTACCTTCCTATCTCATATTTGCATATGAAATAATCTGGGTTTTGTAACTGGTAGGGTGAATTTAATTTGATTTCTACTAGATATTAACAATGTGACTCTGCAAGAGCTTTAATTTAAAGCTTTAATCTGCCAATAAAATGGAGAAATAGCACAAAGAACTCTTTACTGGACACTGAGTAGACAATACACTAGTGTATGTAAAGCATTCTTCACAACACCTGACACTTAATAGATGCTCTTTAAAGTAGATGCCTCCTTTCTTGGCCTACCACTCTTTAAGGTCAGAAGAATTTTCAAATCCATCCTTTTCCCTACTCATACGATAACACACTAGTTCTTCCTATATTTTGGAGCAGTCTCTTCTCTCTCTTCTGCTGTCATTTATTTTTTTTCTGACCGCTTTTGTCCTAGCATATATTAAGCCATTGAAAGCAGGCACCACCTCAGTTTTATCGTCCATGCATCCTAAGGGTATTTGGCACAAATCTTTTCTCAGGAAGGAAAAGTTTGAAATTTTTTAGGTATTGAAAGCCAACAAACAGGGAAAAAGGGCTTCAGGGCTGTCAAGAAGCAGATATATTAGTGGCTATACTGGCTCTGTGGGTTCATATTCCAAGACTGAGTACCCCTAACAGGGAATTAAGAGTTTATGCACACTTTACATGTGTTAGTGTTCTGGGTGGGCTATCTTTGGTGGTAGCATATGACCTGATGTGGAGAAGATAAAATAAGGAAAATTCAAGGAGAAACTGGGTTGCATAGTGGTGACCTGAGTTAGTAAAGTCATGGGATGTTTATCTAGACTTCCTATGCTGTATTTCTTAGGTTACTGGACTTCAGTATACTTTAGGTTATCATGCTTTCACAAGATCATCATATTTTAGCTTGAAAAAGATTGGATCATTTAGGCTCATCTCATTTTCCTGACAAGTATACAGGGTAATCAGGTAAAAACTGTAACTAACCTGCCCCTTCTAGCACACAAGGTGGTTGTAAGGCTACAATGTAAAAACATACCAACGGTAATATAAGGCACAGCAACTGCATTCAAAGATGTATAGTCATCAATAATCTAGCAATCAGTACAATTGTATTAAGTACTTACTGTGTTCCAGATACCTGTTCAGTGATAGAGTTAGTCTAGCATGGTGATAAAATACCATATTCTGCCACCAGAACTCCTGGGTTTGAATTCTCTGTTGGCAATGTACTTGTTGGATGACCTCGGGCAAACTGTTCAACCTTTCTGTACATTGGTTTCTCATCTGTAAAATTAACTTAATAATAGTAACCACCTCATAGGATCATTGTGTATGTTAAATTCACAAATCATTGAAGTATACAAGCATGTGTCACTTAAATGAATGTTTACTAAATATATTTTGTCAGTCACCATGAAAATTCTTATATTACTACTAGCTCCACTGTATAGTTCAAGGGATGTATGCTTTAGTCCAAGGTGGCACAGCTCATAAACAAGAGAGCAGGTACCTTGGCCTTCCATCTAACGGAAAACTACAGAAGTTCAATATGGGGCAAGTAATTCAGGAGCAACATTTGGCAATGTCTGAGAACATTTTGTTTATCACAATTGATGCAGAATGAGGTGAACTGTTAGTAGCATCTACTAGGTGGAAGTAAATCATAGTGCTGTACAGCCTACAATTTATAGTATGCCATTCTTCAACAAAGAATTACTTGTCCCACAATGTTAATAGTGTAAAATAAACTACTATAAACAAATCCCAAATACTTAGATAAACATGCCTCATGCAATATTTAGGACCTATTTAACTGAGTCATATTTTCATTTGCTAAATATTGCTATCAAATGAAATTGGGTATCAAAAACAACAAAACTAAATTTAAAAGTGGGAGCAACTGGCCCTTTAAACCCAGTCACTCCTTAGGTTTGTCCCAGTCTGTGGATGAGTAGTAGCAAGGCTTCACTAATGTAAGATGAGGCAAAAACAGATGTACTCATTAAAGATTAAATAAACAAAAGTAACTAAAGGTACAAGGACCCATTTGATAATCTTACCAACAAGTTCAGTCTCTAGTCCCAAAACTGCACATGGCTCCTTCAGCCATGTGCATCCACACAATGGTGGTTGTCCCACCTTCAAGCCAGATGAAAGAACCAAGATGGCGCTGTCACTCCTTCAATAACACAGCTCTACTCACTTCAAGCCAAATGTCAAAACCAAGATGGCATTGTCATTCCTCTTTCATAAGCAGGAGATTCAAATCCATGAAGAAACCAGGATAGTGTCGTCAATTCTCCTCCACAAGGCACACCTCCAATATTCTTGAAGTTTCAACTCTAATGTGGCCCCAAACCAGCATGACTCATTTGATACAACAACAACAAACCCTTCAAACTTATCACAATGAAAACAGCAACATAATAAATTCTCTTCAGGTTTTGAGACAATTCCCAAACTTCACAGTTTCAAAGTTAAAATAAGTTTTCAGTACCACTTTTCCAAGTCAAGTCACAAATGTCGTAAGTTTCTCCAACATGCTTCCCTGGGCTCCTTACCAGCCCAGGCTAGGGATAGAAGCCTACAATGTGGCTTCCTTTCCTGTTCTACTGCTGCACATGGCAATGGCAGCTCAGAGGCCTCCAGCCTCCCTGCTGCTCCTCTGCTTTCCTCCTCTCCATACCTTTCTTCCTCATTCAGTCTGTGTCTCTTCTCCTCCTTAAATTACCTCCCACCCTTCTCCTCTTGTAAGAAGGCTTAAGTTCTCTTCTCCAAGTCTTTGCCCTCAAGGGGACAGTGGCTGCCATTCTAATGAAGCACCACCAGGCTGAAGGCCAAAGTCCCCCAATTTCACCACAGCACCCCTATCAAAAGCATCATCTCTTTACAAAACTTACCAAACACCAACACTTTGAGTTTCCTCTTTTGGTAACAGCATTTGGGATGATCCAGAATGAGAAAAGATTATTCAAAGTCCAAATGGGTTGGAGAAATGAGAAAACCAGTGGGTCTGTGCTCTAAGACTCCCTCCAATGGATCTGGTCAAGGTGCAGCATCTCCTAGCCAAGGGCAGTCTCTTATTTATTAAGAGGCAAATAAAAGATAAGGTTCAAATTAGGTGGTCAGAAATGTGGGGAATGCATGTGGGTGGGGGGTACATTATTGGAATCTGGCACAAGCTGGAGTTGAATGACCAGGGGCTGTTGTTTGTGGGGTTCCAGGTTCTTGCTTATCAAAGCTTATCTCTATTCTCTATTCTTCCATAACTTTATACTAATTGTTGCAAGTAAGGTATCTTAGAAGATCTTGCTAATCCATCTCTGATATCTACATATTGTTTCTAATAAATACTGGCTTCCCAATATGTTCTTCATGCCATGGTGTTTGCCTGTGGTGAGAAGCCTCCAGTTTGCTTGTGTGCTATTCTGATGGAACACTGAGAACACATGACACCAAGAGCATAGCCCTGAGAATAAGCAGGGTTGGGGAATTCCACACTTTGCAATATGGGAGTGTCATTTAGATCAAGCTCAAGTTAGTCAAAGAAAAACAAGCAGTGTGACTGCTTATGACAAATAAGGAACTGATACTGGCTGGTGAAAGACACTAAAACTTAACAAGGAGAGAGCCCAGTAGCTAAATCTATCATTATTTGGGTTCTTCCACCTGCAATTGTAAATCACTCAGGTTTGGGGACAGCAATAGTGAGATTTATTTAACAGACAAGGGGAAATTAAGAGCCACTGAGGCCACTTTCCCCAATTAGTAATCAGTCTTAATTAGTCCTAAAAAAAAGTCAGGCTTCCAATATGGTATTGTCTGTCACTCCAGACCTGAAACAAGAATTCCAGACAAAAGGTCACACAGCTAAGGTGGCATCTTCCATATCTGAGCCAAAGGCCAAGATGATGTCTCAACAGCTTTTGCTGCTCCCTTCTGGGAGGAGCACAGATCATGTTTCCAACACCTTCAACTTTCCTATTTGAGAGGTCCATAGATTCCATTTTCAACAAATTTGCCTCTCACATCTTGAGAGTTCCAGATTCCAGTTTTCCAGCAATGTCACCTTAACTATCTTTGAGAGACCAAATGGAATCTTTGACAGATTCCATTTCCAAGCAAAAGACCCATACTTGGGTTTCAAGCATATATTTACTGTATATATGTATTTATACTGTACTTTAAAATTTTATATGTATATATAAATTAAAAAAAAAAAGTTCCTAAATCAAGTACTCACAGTTAGCATAACCTCCTCAGTAAATGCCCAGCCAAACAGAATTGCTCAAAGTCAACTGAAAGCTTGCCACAAGTCTAAGGCAACTTCTGGTGGGGCAAGTCTGGAACTAAAGGAACAAAATCAAGATAACAGATGCCATTGTTAACCTTCCCATAGGTCTCTCACCACATCTGTTTCAAGTCTCCCACATCCTTGGTACAAGTCCAAGGCCGAGAAGCAAGCACAGCTTCTTCACATGTCTTTCTGTTCCATGTACCTCCTGCAAGTCTCCTTCTTGTCCTCCTTCCTTTTCTCTTCACCCTGTCTCCTCTCCAGCTTCCTCTCCTGCCTACTCAGATCTATCCTTACTTGGATGTGGCAGGGAACTTGGAATCTCGTCTTTTCCTTGGGGCCACCCTGTTTGAATTGTTTTGTTCCTTTCCTTGTAGATTTGCCTGACCCCTTCTGATGGGTTCCCACCAGAAGGTGCCTTAGTCTTGTAGCAAGCTTTCAGGCTTTAGTGGCCCCACTTTGGCCAACTTTGATTGGTTACGCATTTTCCAGGAAAGGATGACTATCTTTTGGGTACTTGATTTGAAAACTATATTCTTTCATTTCTCTCCATTGCACACTGTCAGACAATGAGTTAAATCTGGCCATTTGTCACCTTCCAAACAAGAAGAAAGTCTGTAATTTTGAAATGCTCCTTTCAGGCATGGAGCAAAAATGGGTCTTACAGGCATAATAATATATCAGTTGTGTGACTGCAGGTACATAACAGGATGAAGGGTTCTAGGAGGCTCAGTTGCTGGTCAGCCTTTCAGTCTTCTGGTCTTTCTCTCTCTGCCTGCCTGCCTGTGTATACAGTCTCTGTTTCAGCATGGAGGGCATGTCAGACACCCCTAATGCTCCAAAATTATTTTCCTTTTGTCTGAATCATCTATGAACCTGACCAGCCTGGTATGGTTACACAACACATAACTAACTATGGGATACTGAATGTACTAAAGTCCTTTCCTATCGAAGGTCTTGTTAGTGTGATTTTACCGTGCTGGTATCTGATGAATGTGCAGCAGGAAGTTTAATGACTAAGGCAAGCAAGCAAGAAGGGGCAAATTTATTTAGAACAGTTTTGAGGAAATGTTTATTAAAATGACAAGAAGAGAAACAGAAACAAAGTGGGACCCCCAGGCTCTGGAACCAGGGAGCAGCAAGGAAACCGGAATGGAACCATGCCTTGGAATATACACCTTCTTTCCTTCATAATTCTAAAGGTCCATCAGTCTCCTCGTGATTGGTTGTGCCAAAGCACCTTTTGTTTTTCAGCCCTTGGAGTCTTTTCTTTTCTGGCCATCAGTCCACCTTCCTTAGACCGGGGGTGCAATCTTGTTTTGATTTTGCTGCCCTTGACTCTATCGCCTGCCTCATACCTTGGAGACCCTGTGCTTTCGTGACTCTAGCAACTTACTCTCCCCAGGACTCAGTCTCACTGGAATATGCTTAGTCTTGACACAACAGATGGCAGAACCCATCTGGAGAGGACAGGTTTGGGGTTCCTGGGGTGCCTATGAACAGTATATTCAGAAATTGGTGGTTTAGCTCCTGTCTGGAAAGGGATTTCTGCATTCTAATGAAGTTTTTCTGCTTCAGGTCTTTTCAGGATCAACCCACATATGCTCTGTGTTCTACTCTCTTTATTGGATGCCCAGGCCAAATGGAGGTGGTAGTGAAGCCTAGAGATAGAAGGTTACTTCCTTCTTTTACTTTGATACTATAAATCTTAAGTAAGGCTTCCTCAATACTTTGCTAACTTAACTCCCAGCCTCTTGTTCCAAGGCCCTGATGGGGAACTCTATGATTGACCAGGCTAGGGTGTGCCTGATGAACTTTTGCTTTGGTATTTCATAACATAAGTAGGGCTTGGTCGATATTATGCTAATTTAACTCCTTGTACATGGTATTATTCCAAGACCCAGGTGGAGAATCATAATTAGACCAAGCCAGAGTGTGGACCAATCCATCATCACTATTCCTAATGGAAGGGAACAAAGATATAATAAAAGACAATGGGTGCAGGGGCTGCAAGGCGAGATCAGGATAGCTTTGAGAGAATAGGATTAGATTGGATTTTTTTTTAATGAGATTTGCATGGGAACTGGATTGGTTTGGATTGGGACTCAGGGTATTTTTTTTGTTTTTTTGAAGATTTGAGATAGAGCTTTTGGGGGGAATTTGTGCTTTTCTTGGGAAGATCTGATGGAGCTATTGAAGGTGACAATAGAGAGCTTTTGAAAGAGATAGAACTTTTGGGGAAGCTCAATTTGAGCTTTGTAAGGAGATTGAAACAGGATTCTGAAGAAGATCTGAACTGTGAGAGGAGAGCTGATGTGGCTTTTGGAACCTGATCTGGCTTCAGGCATTTGGAATCATAAACTGGCAGTTTTTGCTTCAGAAAGAAAAGGACCCAGGATCTGTTGAATCTTTGGGGGCTCCCAGTGTTCCAGTCTTTGAAGGTCTGGAGTTGGGTGAAGGCAGAAAAGAGGCGGTTGATCATGATGGAGTGTCGAACTGCCATGACCACCTGAAGAGAAGGGAGGGAGGAAGAGAGGGAGAACCTCGAGTTAAGTTTCCTGTTCCTGGAATTCACTCCATCCTGGCTATTGTGATTGGGGACAGAAGACAAGGACATGAACTGGTGGTTCCTGACTAAACTGCACTAAGACTGAGGTAAAACCCTTGTAGCCTACTGAGGAGCAGAAGCAGAGTCTTTTCTGTTTGGGGCACTTGTGAGGGTATAGAATGTTTTGTGAATAAAACCTGGTGCTTACTCTTTGCACAAAAGTTTGATCTCTGGGTAACTACTTGCATACGGGTAGAAGAGCCTTCATTGACTAAAACTAAAAGGGGTGACCCCCATCACCTGATAACAGTAGGAACCTGATTGGTAAACTAACTTGAGACACTATTTAGAGTAAAAATTATTTCAGTATTTCCCTGTTCCATTTCCCTCTTCATAATACATTTCCATGAATTGGTAGTTTTATCTGGTGGTGGGTTTATGAGAGTTTTTATTTTCTGGCTTTCATGGGTTAATTCTTCACACATTTTGAAAAGACCAGTGTATTTCAAGTGAGCTTTTATTGTGATTCACACAATAGGAAAGGGGTAGAAGTGCCTTGAGCTACATTCTAGACTTGGGCATGTGTGTGGAGACATGGTCTTGATTTTGTGGGGTTAACAGGTAGGGTAGCTGAGAGCAGTATCATAGGGTGTTTTGTGCCGGACTGTCCTGGGAATGTGCTTACAAGGTTGCAGGTTTGTCACACGTTGTTATCATATTAAGTGTCCACACAGGTGTGTGTATGTGTGTGTGTTTGTGTGTTTTTGCATGCCAAAGAGACTTAGGTCACTTCTAAGTCAAGTCTTCAGCCATCTTTATCTGCGTGGCAGTGAGATTTCAACAGGTTCTGGAACCTAGAACCTCAAAGCAGGAAACATATTTAGGGTGGAGGTCTTATTTCTCACTGGTGGTTGACTGAGTGCATTCTTATTAGTCTGAAGGCACAATGACAGGAAGGTTAGACGAGCAGAGTCAAGTAAGGGATCTGTCCCTATTTATTTTGAGGGAAATGAAATTCACAAGGGAGAAGTCAGTTGCCCATGGTCACAGAGCTATAAAGTAGAAAACCTAGAGTTAGGATACAGAAATCTTGTAACTTACGACCAGTAATATCTTACTAATCCTTTGTCATCCTTACTGTATTAAGAAATTCTGCATATAGAACATAAAGAAAAATCAGTGACTAAGAAGATAATCGGTTCTTGAACTTGACTTTTTGTTAGTAGTAGCCTTTAGTGCATAAGTCATTTGTGTCTACAGAACAAACTAGCAGCTATTTCTAGGCATTTGAGGTACCAGATACCAGGCTTGTGAAAGATCTCATCTTACAATCCTTTTCCTAACTCTTTTCATGTTATTCTGCAAAATAAAGATGGGATAAGGAAAAATACTATTTAAATGTATGTCCTCTTTCTCTAAAGTTACAAATTATATTAAATGGCATGTGGAATTTATTTCTTAAAAAAGGCAGAGCATGTTTATTAGTGGAGAGGTGTAGCAAAGACTGTTTCATGGGACTTCTATGATACAACAAACCTATGAAAATCGGCTAGACAAGTCACTAATGTCTTTCTTCTTCTGAGGTAAAATGAATCTTTTGTAAGAGTGTTAGGGGTTCAGGTAGGGTAGGAGCGGAGACATCCCATGCAGGTGTTACTTGGCATCAACTTGTGGTAGTTTGTCAGGTCCCCAGCCTGGGATGAGAGGAAATGAGTATAGGTCTGGAAACTTTCAGTAAAGCTGATTGATTTAATTTAAGAAGTTGCCAAGGTCAGTGTTTAATTCTGCGACCTCATTCTACTTTCATACCTGCCACTCAGCTTTGAGATATAATTGAAATATAATATTGTGTAAATTTAAGATGTAAATGCAATGGTTTTATACTATGTATAAAATGTACTTACTGGGTACATAACTCATAAGTCACATTCTCCTATGAGAAAAAGTCCTGAGACTGAGATCATTGCCATTTTTAAAAAAAGGAGGTCATTAGTTCATTCACACGCATATGTATAAACATCTACAGGTGCAATGCAGTAGCTATGTCCCAACATATAACCATTACCTGTCCATCAGGAATACTCATCATTTGTTAATTTGTTATTTTCCTGCCGCCTAAGAGGAACAGACACAAAAGCCATGGGTGGTAAGTTTTTTGTTTTCTTGTTTGTTTAATCTAATTGTGTTTTTAGGGGAGAGATATGAGACACATTGTTTCAGATTGTTGCTGTTCACTGAATAGTTTGGTGAATATTTAGAGAATAAAGGAAGGAACCTTCTTCCCTGATCTCAGTACCAACATGAGGTATGGGGACTGGTAAACCAGTTACTCATTTGGATTTTTCTCATTTGAATTTCAGAGAAAAAAGTAAATTCTCACAAGTTCTGAAACCTCACTTACTGAAGTTCTTTTGTGGCTCTCACTTAAATATAAAATATCTACGTATGACTGAAGTTCATATCTGTAAGGCTCACCATGCACTGTTAGCCTAAAATAAGAGAAATGAAAATAACATGAATGTAAATATTAAGTGTGGAAATTCGAGTCAATAATCATCAAAAGAATAGTTCAGATCAGGCTCTTTGGTCCTGCCAGGTAACTCACAGACAATAGTTTGGGGAAGTACAATCTCTTTTTGACTTAATTGCGTTGACGTTTTTGGAGTGGGTGTCTATTCGCTTAGAACAAATAGAAAGAATATGGGACATGTTCTTTGGAACAACTAAGAGATTAACAAAAAATAAAAAGAGAATCCTGATTAATGAGGAGACAGTGATATCACTTAAAATATTTTATAGTTTTACTATGTTCCTGCTTTCAAGTAAGAGACTGAAGGAAAAAAGACTCATATTTGGTAACTCAGTATCTGAAGAGACCCTTAATAACTTGTTGAATGATGCATCAAATGACAAGATACTGAATCCAGAGGAGATCAGAATATTAAAAAAGGGAAGTTTTACAACTATAGCCAAGGCCCTTTGATTCATTGACTTTGTGGATCAAATGGCCCATCAAAGAATGCCCATCAAAGAATGATTGATTGTATCTGCAAGAGTGATTCTACCCTTGTTTACAAGTAGGGAAATTTTTCAGATAAGAGTTTTCAAGCCAATTTGAGGAATGTCTGAACTTGCCCTTGAGTTTAGACCCATAATGTCTTCTTTCTTACACAATTTACAGATAAAAGATATTCATTTACTCATGATAGCTACTCACCCTGAGACTGCCATCACATAGCACAGATCACAATTTATGCTGACCTCTCTCCATGTTCACCTTTGCTTTGTCCAGTAACATCCTCCTTCAGTTTTCTGCTTCGTGTTTTGATCATGTCTTTCTCTCTGTTTGAAGTAGTTTCATATTAAGAAATAATAATTTAGTCCTGTAGAGATAACCCGGAGGGGTGTATTCTCTCCACCCCAAGTAAATAAAAGCACAAAGACCTTGACTTTGCTCATTGCCTGTAGGCTATTACAGTTCATACAAGATAAACTGGAAGAACTTTTGCCTCCCGCCCTTCTCTGTTTACTTGGTTTACACATATTTTTAAACTATATCTCTGGGAACATGTTCCCACTCCCCATAAGTCATAACTCAAATTTTAATAATTATAAAGCCAACACACCTATACATTCTACATAAGCAAAATATCATTTCTTCCTACATATTTTTACAAATAAAAATCTTAGAACTGCTTCTCACAGACTTCATAAAGCTAAATCCAGTTAATTGTGCTCCATGAAAGATACTAAATGCTAATGGCAAAGTTAGGGTAACAGGGTATAAAACATAGTACATAATATAATCACCAGATATAACTTTGCATTATCCTGAGCCAAAACCTCACAGCTACTTAGCTGACACACAATGCTGCCTCTTCAGTAATTTCTTGTTTAATTTTATATCAGGTGCTCTTTTTCAACAAGGCAACAGTGGTTTACAATGCTGTGTATGATTCAGAGGTACAGGATAACTCCTGTGTTACCTTACCCTACCCACCACCAAGGTACCTGTATTCCCCCAACTTAGTGCACTCTATCCACTAATTACTTTACTCACTCTCCTCTTCTCCTTCTGGCCAGATTTCTATAGTCATATTTCTATGGTTTGTTATTATTTTTGTTTTATCTAACTCTTCTGTTTCTCTATATTTCACGTGTATGCAACAACATCCAGGATTTGTCTTTCTCATTCTGACTTATTTCACCTATTAAATCCCTCCCAGCTCTATCCATATTGTTACAAATGGCAAGATTCTATCTTTTTTTAAATACCTGAATAGTAGTCCATTTTGCATGTATACCACATCTTAATATACTCATATGTTAATGGGCATTTAGTTTATATTCACTAAAATCTATGGACCCTATATCCTAAGTTCCTTTTCCAGAGACTCATTTGGGGTTTTGGGGTATCATATCCTAGCTAAAGACTAGATGGGGAAGAAATGGTCATCGATAGTCTTCAGCCTGAACCTCTCCTCTTGGTGTCCCCCAACACACTTGCTCCATAAAACTCACCCCTGCTCTAAAGTCTGGGTTTTCATAAACGACACCTCCCCTGCCCAGCACCACAGCCAGCCTAATGTTTTCCTGTCACCTCAGCTACTCCACAACTGTTGGGGGGGGGGGATAAACAATAAATCAGACCTTTCTTCCTGTTGAAGTAGGCAATATTTCATACTTTGTATGTATTTGTGTATTGAAATCAAGGAGAGTCAATGAACCAAATGATTAGATCTGTGTATATTGACGAAGATGAGAAAAAATTACTATCTAAAACAGAAATCACTTCTCCCATTTGTTCTCCGGAACCAGCCAAATAATCATAACAAACTGAGGTATGTCAGTAGAGCCTTACTAGACTTCCTTCCGTTCTTTGACGAGTTACAAGCATGTGCTGCTGACTTTTGGATCGTTCTTAGAGTCAGATACCTTTCCTTAAAACAAAGTTGTCTGTCTTGCCTGTTTATAATTCATCTCTATTAATATTGGACAAAAGTACAACTCTACAAGCTAAGAAGTCATCTTACACAGTTTCCTTTCATCTTTCAAAGCAATGAGTGTCCTTTCTGATAGCTTCTCAGACAATACAGGGCCACGACCCAGTGAGAGAGCAGAATGCCAGATACCACAATTCTGACTTTGCTGTTTTTTCAAACTCTTGCAACAGGGTCAACCTCCACAGAACACAAAGGCAAACTCAAGCTTTGTCCCCATGAAGACTTCCTGGAACTAAGCAGAAAGAAGACTGAGAGTGTGAGATGATCAATAGGTGACCAATGGACAAAATGGGGCAGGAAAGGAGGATGTTAAAATTACATCAAGGTTTCCCTATATGTAAAATTTTCAGAGATCCTGAAAGAAAGAATGAATACTTTTAGTCAATTCTTGAGGCATTTTAAGGGTTATAAAATAGTGATTGGTAGAGATTTTCATTCTATTAGGAAAACTGAATATGTAGTAGTGAAATAATATAGCAACTCATTATGTATAGATGCTAGGTATACAGAGAAGCTATAAAAATCAATGCTCCTATAAGGAACATGAAAGTTGAGTTCTAGTTCATGTAGACCAAAGTATGTAGACAATGACATTAACATGGAAATGTGAAAGGAATATTAAATACTAGATAATGTTTGGCTAAACAGAAAGGAGATGTTAGAAAATACTCTAACCCTTTCCATAAAATTTTCTTGTTCATCACTTTATGGGTTTGCTTTTTTGATCATACCCTGGATTTGAGTGTATTGCTCATTCCTTCTGCTTCATTTCAGAAATCCTTCTGTTATCCATTAGTAGAAATGAGTAAAGAAACAGTTCTTACAAAATTAAACAGGCAAGAAAATAGCTATTGTATACTTGAGAGTGTAACTCTGACCACGCTGTCAATATGTGAAAAAAAAGTGTTGTGTGCCTAAATTGGCTTTCTCCTTCAGATTTATCCAATACGCGAGAAGGGGGACCGCACTCGCCTGGCTCTCATCATTTGTAACTCGGAGTTTAAATATCTTCCCAAACGCACTGGATCCAGCCATGACATCACTGGCATGAGGAGTCTGCTTGAGGACCTGGACTACAGCGTGCATGTGAAAAAGAATCTCACAGCCACGGTAAGAGCTCCCACCTTGTGATGCGCAGGTCCACTCACATGTGCGTGTACCTTGAAAGACTCATTAGTCCTATATATGGAGCCATTCATTCCATTTCTCTGGCCCCTCTATACTCCTTTTGAGCAGTGTTATGCAGGCAAACATATCATACATGCATGCATGTTTTTGTGCACACACGACCATATAATAGTGATGTGTAATAGTGACATTTTTTGAGCTTTTTTTTCTTTTACTGAGGAAACATTTGTTTAAACATTGTATATGATCTAAGGGAACCTGTTTACACCTCCTCATGTATGTGGACCTCCAACACCCCACTATCTAAGCAGCCATAGTCCTTTACCCTCAGCTATTTAACCTGCTGCCTCTCCTGTTCCAATCCCACCTCCACTGTCACCTCAAGCAACCTTGATTCTAAAATCATGCTTCTAGGTTTTATTTTGCCTGTTCCTTTTTTCATTCTCTATTCCACTTTAAGAGAGAAGTTATCTGTTATTTGTCTTTGTCCTTCTGACTTACTTCACTTCACATATCCATCATATCCATCATATTGCTGAAAGTGGAAAGAATATATCTTTTATAATAGCTGAGAAGAATTCCATTGCATACCTACCCCACATCTTTGTCAATGGGAATTCAGGTTGTTCACATAATTTGACTATTGTAAATAGAATAATGGTACAATGAACAGAGGAATACCTATATTGCTTCAAATTAGTGAGTCTATATTCTTCAGTTATACTTGGGAGTAGAATTATTGGATTATATGGTAGATCTGTTTGAAATTGCTTTTTCACAGACTCTGGAACAGTTTATTTTACCATCAAGAGGGTTCCTTTTTTTTTTTTTTCACCAACACTTGTTTCTGTTTTTGGTGTTTGTTGTTTTTGACATGCGCCATTTGCACAGATGTTAGGTGGCATTTTTTTGTGATTTTGTTTTCCATTTCCCTAATAAATGATGTTGAACATTTTTCATGTACCTATTGGCCAACTGTATATCACCTTTGGTAAACTGTTCACTCAACTCTTCTGTCTGTTTTATTGACTGGGTTGTTCTCTCTTTGTTGACTACTGTGAGTTCTTTGTGGATCATCGATATTCAACCCTTATTATATATTTTCTCCCATTCAATGGAGTGTCTTTGTGTTTTAATGATAATTTCTTTCACTGTACAGAAGATTTTCAGTTTGATGTAGTTTCCATTTGTATATCTTTTAAGGGTGTGCATTCTTGAGCTAGAACAGAGCTTCTCTACTTTTAGGGGCACTTACCTTTCTTGTTAAAAGTTAAAATTCTAGGAAACAAAATTCTAAATTTCTAGAAGCCCCTGAGTGATTTGATAACTGCTTTCACACTTAAGATTAGGGGTCTAAATTAAATACATGGCATCTTATTGGTTTGAATTGGTGGATGTGATTGTATGTGCTGTGAATTTCTATTTAAAATTTACATGTGAGAGTATCTGAGTCTCTATAAACGTGATGCTGGCCAAAGGAAAATAGGATAATCAATTCCACCCCTATCTGAAAGACTACGTGAACAGTATCCTCCTGGTTCACTGGGCTTTAAGAGCTGCAACTTGTGTTGACCAATCTTTGCAGTTGCCTCTGCCAGGGCTTGTCATGTCTGCCCCCTTTAGTCAGACCTGCTGGATCTAGGTTAGTTCTATTATCCTCTCAGGGTCCATTCGTGTCCTTTGGTATCTACTGCATTAACTCAGCTTCTTGGTCCCATCTTGGAGCTCATTGAGATGTGCCAGAGCCTACAGTGAACCTGGCTGCTTCCATGACCTTCCTGGGGTTCACTGAGTTCAACGGGTGACCTTCTGCTAGTTGGACTGCCTCCTGGACCTTCCTGAAAGGAGCTTACTCAAGTCTGAAAAAAGCTACTGCTGGTGCAGCTGCTTCCAGAACCAGCCCCAGAGTTCCCACAGGGCAGTACCAAGGTCTGCAGGGTGTACTACTAGCAGTCTGCTCCCAGTTCAGTCCTGATATCTGCTGAGGGTTACTGATAAAAGGCTTGCAAGTCCTACTCTGCTTCTTACAGAGTCCGCTGGGTTGGTGGGGCTACCTGCTTGACCCTTTCCACAGATGGCTAAGGTTCCCCTTTGTGGTATAACTTTTAATGTGTGCTGTAATCATTTATTTTTCCTTTAGAAGTTATTGACTTTATGTTGCTACAATCTAGCTATGAGCACTGGAGGACCTGAGCCCAGGGTCTCTACTCTGCTGTCATCTTACCATCCCATCCCTAGTTATTTTAAAAGCAGAAATGACTACCCTTGTTTTATTAGAAAAACACACATACCTACACCCCACACCCACTCTTCCAAAATGTGGTGACATGGTGAGAAGTGGAAAAGAGGATCTCTCAGAGAACACGGCAGTAATAGAGAACTCAATCAGTCACTGACAGAACCATGGCAAACTGGGTTATGAACAAGAAGGAATAAACTATCCTAAACCCAGCCAAGAGTTGTGGCGTACACCTGTAATCCAAGTGCTGAGAGGCAAGAGGTTAGGGATCTCTTGATTTTGTGGGTTTGAGATATCTCAGGCAGCATAGAGAAACCTGGTCTTGAAAAAGCAGCCAGGTGTGGTGGCAGGCACCTGTAATCCCAGCTACCTGAAAGGCTGAGGCTTGGGGATCACTTGAGTCCACAGGATTGAGACTACCCCGGGCAACATAGTGAGACCTAATCTAAAAAAATAAAAACAAATTATTTTAAACACACTCTTACATGCTCTCTTAGTCCCTTCAGCCCCTGCTAAGAGCTTTCCATGACCAAACACAATTTGAAGCTTGTTGACCGAAGAGTCCAATGGATTTTATTCATAGAGGCTCAAAGAAAAAAGTGTTGGGATCACAAGTGAAAATTAACCAGCACCATAAAAAGAAGTCAGTGGAGGAGGAGTAGACAAGGCCAGGACTCCATCTCTCTTCCACCTGGAGAACAACTGTCTGACAGAAAGAATCTGAAGTGACTATTTTAGAACCCTGGGGTTTATTTGAATACTCACAGGTCCTAGATAAGAGTATGGCTGGTAAATTGCAGTTAATTTCAGTCAATTTCAGTCATGAGTAAAGTAGTCGCTACCCAGTCCCCACCCTCAGTTCATGGCAGGCAGCTGTGGGAGTAGCACCCTGCACTTATGGTGCCACTTATGGATGCCAAATGGGCAATAAGAACCTTGTCCTCCCATTATTAGGGTGCAGTGTTCTGGCTGGTGAGCGCTGCTAGATGGCTGTGGTTCTGGGAGCTGCATGGCATGTTTTGTTTTTTGTTTTTTCTTCAGAATTTTAATAATTTTATTTTTAAAATTCATTGTGTGTATATATTCACACAATGAATATATATACATACCAATGAATTAAAACAATAAAAACATATATATATACATCATATATACACACATATATACACATATGATGTACATATATATATGTGTGTATATATACACATCATTGTCTACCTCGAGGCTCTCCTACCACCGTAACACCTGGGAACCATCTTAATCCCTTGTGCCCATCCCTCCCCCCATTTTTTCCTCCTCCCCCTTTATTGGTCCATGTTTCAGTTCTACTGACAGTTTTGAATGATTGTTGTCCATTTGTTTGTTTTCCCTGTGTGCCTCATATAAATGAGACCATCCAGTATTTCTCTTTTTCTTTCTGACTTATTTCCACTAACATGATTCCCTCTAACTCCACTCATGTTTCTGTGAATGGCATGTTTGTCTTTTGTGATAGATGAATAATGTTCCATTGTGTACATATGCTACAGCTTTTCCTACCATTCATCAACGTTGAGGCATTTGGGTTGCTTCAATATCCTAGCATTGTAAATGATGATGCAATAAACATCCAGGTGTAAGTATCTTTTTGAATTAGAGTTTTTGTAACCTTTGGGTAATTACTAGTAGTGGGATTGCTGGGTCCTCCACACAGCTTTCCATAGTGTGTGAACCAGTTTGCGTTCCCACCAGCATTGTAAAAGTGTTCCTTTCTCTCCACATCCATACCAGTGTTTGCCATTTTATTTATTTTTTTAACATGGGCCATTCTTACTGGTGTAAGATGATATCTTATTTTGCTTTTGATTTGCATTTCCCTGATTATTAGTGATATTGAGCATTTTTCATATGCATATTGGTCATTTGTATTTCTTCTTTGGAGATGTTTTTTTACCCAATCACTGAACATATATTTTTTGTAAGGAAGCATTTGATTTTTATCAACATCCAACCAAATCGTTACTTTTTATGACACTATTTGATCATATAATGCAAAATCCAAGTATTCATGGATTGCAACACTTCTATTGGCAATGGTTTGAAACAGAATTTATCAGAACGCTTATTTTTGAAAATATAAGTTTTTGTAGTTGTACTACAGCCACTAGTACATTTATATGTGAAATCACATATTTTATGTGTCTGAACATATGGGATCACATCTTTCTGTTATGATGCTTATTTTCCAACAAATCCTATAGATCATATAAGAAAAAAAAAAAACTTTTAGAAAGTTCTTCAAATTATATAATCTAAAAAAATTTGCTTGATAATCCTTAGTGCCAAAATGAAACAAACCTTTCTTGCTACTTTATTTAAGAAGTAAACAAACTTCGGTCAACTCTACTAGATGAAAAATGCAATTGTTTTATTTTTCTTTCCCATAGAAAATGAGGATAGGAAATTGTAGTCAATTATATGCTATTCATATACAGGATACAGCCAAAATTTCAGGAGCAGGTTACAGAGGTAAGGTGGAAAATTTAATAAAATAACATTTTCTTGGGAAAAAAAAGAAATCTTTTTAGCTGTTTACCCCATTTTTTGACTGGGCATTTTGCTTTGTTTTTGTCAAATTGTGTGAGTTCCTTGTGGATCTTTGTTATCAGACCCTGATCACTTGTATGGAGGGCAAATAATTTTTCCCATTCGGTTGGGTTTCTTTTTTTTTTGTTTGTTTATTGTTTCTTTCGCTGTATAGAAGCTTTTGAGTTTGATGAAGATCCAGCTGTTTATATTGTCCTTCAATTTTTAGCATTTGTAGATGTGACCTGAAAAAAGGTTTCCGAAGTGTAAATTTTGGGGTGTTTTGCCCATATTTTCTTCTATGCATTTTATGGTTTCAGGTCTTATATCCAAATCTTTTATCCATTTTCAGTTGATTTTTGTGCATGGTGTGAGGGAGTAGTCTGGATTCAATCTTTTGCATGTAGCTGTCCAGTTTCCCAAGAACCATTTGTTGAAAAGACTCTCCTTGTTCCATTGTCGGTTTTCTGCCCCTTTGTCAAAGATTAGTTGATCATACACATATGGCTTCATTTCTGGACTTTCAATTCTGTTCCATTGGTCTGCATGCCATGTTTCAACCTCCACCTATGGAAGAATCTGCATCTTTATTGTTCTTAGTAGTGTGTATCATTCAAAAAAGCTGCAAATACAAATGAATTTAGGAAGTCACCATCCATGCTCAAACTCAAACAGTATCTGAGGTGACCTCACGCTTTCACTTCACTAAACAATAATAACCACAAAAATTGGGGTAAGAAGAAAGTCTGTTCACATTCATATAGCCAGTTTTTTTTTTTTTAATATTATGAATCATCACAGAGGAAACCAGAAAGTTGGACTATTTAAAGGAATATAATAAATGAAAAGAAACCATCCCTGAGGAAATTCGGAGGAAAAACCTTAAACAACTGTATTAAAGGTGTTCAGAAAATAAAGTAAACATGGCAAAACACAAGAATAAGATAGAGGACTAGCAAAAGAGTAGCTACAGAGATAGAAATGTAAAAGAACCAGCAAGAATCTGGGACTGAAAATTCAGCACAATATTTCAGTAGGATAGAAGGAAGAAAGTCAAGGAAAACCAAACTTAGTTCTTTGAAAATATCAACAAAAAGGATACACTTTTACTTAAAAAAACAAAAACAAAAACAAAACAGATATAGCAACAAAAACCAGAAATGCAAGCCAAAATTAGATATGTAAGTGGAGTCATTTTCTGTCTGTTCAGAGAGAAAAATGATTATAATAGAAATCTTTGAACAGTTGTGTGCCAACAATTGCATAACTTAGATAAAATGGATGAATTCTTAGAAGCATACAATCTGATATGATCGAATGATGTTTATAATATAGAGATTAAACCTACATTAGTGAGGAGACTGAATTGGCAATCAAAAATCTCACAACAAAGAAAAGTGTAGACTAAACAGTGTCTTCTGTCAATCCCACCAAACAATTAAAGAATACCAGTCCTTTCAAATAATGAGACATTGGAGATACTTGTTAACTAATGTTGAAGCTATGATTATAAAGCTAAATAAAGACATCATAAGAACAGAAATATTCTTGGCATTCTACCATATGCGTGTGTATATATATATATATATATATATATATATATATATGAAAGTTTTGTTGCACATCATTAAAGTCAACATGCATGTACTACATTAAGTTCACTACTGAAAATCCAAATTTATTTTTCACCATACCATTGTCTCCCACAAATAGGTCTTCTAGTTCAAAAGTTGAGCTTTATTTTATATACTTCATCTATGTATCTGTATACCACTATGTCATTTTAATGTTTATTTTGTTTCCAAGTAATAACTTATTTTTCTCTGAAATTCAGTCAATCTCTACAAACTTCACACTTTTTCAAAAGAATACACATTCAAGTAAATGAATTCCTACCCTAAAGAATTTATAACTGGAAAAAAAAATCAGTCTAAGCAGAAGAGTTACTTTCTTGCTGAAAGAATCATAGTAAAGTCAAAACATATCATAATCAATAAAACTCAATGAAAAGGTAAAAATTTATAAATTTAATTAAACTCTGTTCCTATAACCAGTTCAGTCAGCAGCTTTTTCTAGACATGTCAATAATGTCACAGAATCTGCCACAAATTCTCTTTAATATTGACTGAAGAATGACTTCTCACTTTCAGAAAGCAATAGCTTTGCCACAGTATTTCCTACTGGAATAAATCAAGCGTCACTAAGACCATTACTACCTACAGTCTTGTGCAACCCATAGAACTTCTTCATTGACTCTAAGGAGCTTCCATTTGCTGACTTGGCTCCTAGATGCTAATATCTGCTAGCCTCAGTGGATCACTCCAAGATCTATATACTTTGCAACTTGGCTTCATTCACTTACAGATGGGGAAAGAATATACCCGCGAACAGCTGAAACAAACTGAGATCAGGGAGTGATGGCACATTTCTCTGCTACTCAGTAATAAGGATAAATGATGACATGTGTTGTCTTTTATAGTGACAACAAGGGGAATGCTAGCCTTCCTCTAGGAACAGTAGTGCAAGAGG
Source organism: Uropsilus gracilis (assembly GCA_004024945.1). Lineage (NCBI taxonomy): Eukaryota > Metazoa > Chordata > Mammalia > Eulipotyphla > Talpidae > Uropsilus > Uropsilus gracilis. The sequence continues at coordinate 38,679 of PVHY01005044.1, forward strand.
TTGATAACTCCATAGAGGGGTTTTTGGATAGGATGCATTTGGTGACATCAAGCCTATTTAGATTCTGCCACCAGTGAGACTTGTGGCTGGTGAACACACTTGTCTCTACAGATTTTTTTAGCACACTTGTCTCTACAGTTTTGCTATAAACATATTCTACCAAAAAGGAGCCGTTTTAGGACAGTTCACAGGTAAGAGCTGTGGTAATTCCATATAACTGGGGAGCAGGGGCAGAAGGTATTAAGCCAGAAGAAAATATTAGTAGGATCTGAGTCAACTTAAAGACACGTTAGCTCTCTTTTTATACTTTTTCAGAAAACACATGGCAGGTAATAATTCTGCACTGACCAGGATAATTAGAGATTTTAGCAAGTTGTTTATTTCTGGTCATGTCTTAATCAGAAAATGTTTGAGAACAAAGTGTAGGCAACCAAGTACCTTGTGGTATTAAAACTGTATTAAAGTTACAAATTCCTATTAAACATGAATAATTATATAATACATCATGCCACTGAATGATACATTTATGAGTGAGTGGTTATAATCATAATACTGTTATGTATGAGCTATTTTCCAGAATTGCTGTAGTAGCTTTATCACATTAACAGATAAGAAGTAACAAAACTATTCAGTTACCAGCACCTCTATATACCACATACTGTAAAGTGCCTAACAGAATCCATTTATAGTCTTTTGCTCAAAGCATGGTAGCAGAATTGGTAGGAATTTCAATCTGATGTTTAGTGGTTTATTCTTTCAGGAGATGGACTCTGTACTCAGAACATTTGCTGCCCGCCCCGAGCACAAGACTTCAGATAGCACATTCTTGGTGTTTATGTCTCATGGCGTCCAAGATAATATTTGTGGAACTAGGCACAGTGATACAAATCCAGATGTGTTGCCTTATGACACAATTTTCCAGATTTTCAATACTCCCAACTGCCTCCATCTTATGAGTAAACCAAAAGTCATCATCATTCAGGCCTGCAGAGGTGGTGAGTTCTGATATAGTATAGAGGACAGGGAAATGTGTATGATGCAAGCTGAGGGTTGTGTTGTATATTTTGTGAAATATACAGTCTATAGAATGACTTTGCTTCACTTCAGTGCAATTGTACCCAATAGATTTCTTTGGAAAGAATATTTAAAGGGAGATAATAGAGGAAATGGGAACTAGCTTAAATATAAATTTCAAATACTCTCAGTAAAACATAACTGATGATGTTCATATTAACTTGAAATTATTTTTATGTAGAAGTATTAAGATGCTGGCATGGAATAGCCTTAATTTCAATATTTGCTAATAAAATGTTATGATATCTGACATGATAAATATTTCACATGATTGTGAAGGATCAAACTTAATACACTGTGAAGTGAAAGAAGGCAAACTCTGAAGTCTACATGTTCTATGATTCCATTATGTGGATTTAAATAAGCAGAAAATGTAAAAGCAAAATCAACCTAATTATTATTAGACACTGAGGATGGAAGAGTGTTTCTATATTTGGTACATTATCAAACTTAATCAAATGCACAGATAAAAGGGTGAATTTTATTGTAGTAAATAATTCCTCAGTAAACCAAATCAATACAGCATTGCTTTCCTCTATAAATATTATACTTCATACTTCAATATAGTTATATCACCTGGGGAATGGCATGAAGGAAGAAGCAGCAGTGAGGAAGGAAAAGGAATGGGAGGGTTATTTTTTAGCTCTGACAGCATAGACAACTTCACTTTGCACTGAGCTTAATTTATCATCATTAAACTCAAAAATGTTCATTATTAATAGCATTTGGCATGATTACAACTCCTGATCATCAGGTATCTTCCAGATCCATGTGGTGGTTGCTATTTATTGATATCCTATTAGACATGAGAAGAAATAAAGTTTTGTTGGGCCTATTTTCTGTGATAGGCCCACTGAAGATTCTGACTTACTTAGTTGTCAGATGATTGCTAGGAGAGCATGAGCAATACAAATGAAACAGTATTGTGTTCCTGCAGGGAACAGTGGGGTGAGGTATATCGAGGACCCTTCAGCAGCACCAGACAATGGCTTGGCTTGGTCTCCAAAAGGCCTAGAAGATGATGGCGTCCACAAAGCCCACGTGGAGAAGGATTCTGTGGCTTTCTGCTCTTCATCCCCACGTATGTGTCTTTATTTATAGGCAAGAATTGGTGGGGTGGTACCTGCTCACTATCCTAGGGAAGAACACACTTACCCAATTTCGTTTCAAAAGGCAAGAATTCAGATATCAATCTTCCATATCCTCTGCACAGATGCTCAGTTAGTATCTGTATGTTTAGTGATCTCCTTTTAAGAAACTGTATTTTCAAATTTAGTAAATAAGGAGTGTAGGGAATGTAGATATGAAATATTGCTAAAAGATCATTAAGAAAATGACAGCAACTAGTAATATGAAGTTATAACTTGGGAGGGGTTAGTAAAGAGTTTTACAGGATCAATTTCAAAACCTGTCATATTTAAAGTGATAAAAATGGAAAATAAGATTGATGAGAGAAGTCCAAGGCATGGACAAAGGCAGAGTGATTTTATAAAGTGTTCAAGCAAAAGTTTATTTATTTTATATGTTATATATATGTAATATGTTATATATATAGTGGGTTTCACATATTCTCTACATATACTTTATGCATATATCACTTAGTCTTTACTTACTTATTTACAATGTAAGACTTTTTTTAAAAAAGATAAAAAGATGTAACTCAAGATTTATCATTTCCTTAATGCACAGATAATGTTTCCTGGAGATGTACAAATGGTTCTCTCTTCATCATTCAACTCATAAATTTTGTTCAAAACTATTCTTGGTGTTGTCATCTAATAGAAATATTTTTGAAGGTAAGTTCTAATTATTTGTTACATTGTTTATTCATACAGGCCATAATAAATGTATATGATAACTCACCTATGTATTTTTTAGAATCTATAGGATATTATTCACATGGTAACATACATTTACTTTTTAATTAGGAAAAGAAAATTAATGTATGCTGAAATTCTGTATTCAAAATGTGTGAAATAAGGGAGAGACAGAAGTAGAGTATTTGTATTATATAGAAAATTATCTTTATAGAATCGGGTGCAGGTCAGAGGTCAGATGGGGAGGTGGAGGGAAAGGATTCATCAGAGGCAGGGTGGAAAACAGAATTGGATCATCAGTTTAGTGGCTCAGGTTTCTAGGGTAATCCCATTCTTTCCTTTAATCCATTCAAGTCTCCTAAATTTGCCTGTTGGGCAAAGAATAGCAGTTTCATTTTAGTTTAGCAGTGATACCTGAATATCCCCCCACCCCCAAGAGAACAGTGGCAAATATTTGTCATTGGCAATAGGTTAAGGTCTACTTCTGTATAGCTGCTTCATGCCAAGTTTAGGGTGTAACACTGGTCCTACCTAGCATATTGTCCTCTCAGGACAGTGGGGAATGGGGTGCAAAAGGAAATGGGTTGCACTTGGGTACAGAGGCCAAAGCCAGTTCTACATGCTACATATTATTTGGAGAAACCACAGGTGTATTAGTTGTCCAAAATAAGTCACTTAAGAGACCAAGTATGTGTATTATGTTGGCATTTGTGCCTTTACACCCTGGATACTTTGTGGCTGGAGCAGTAGGTTGCTGGTCTGCAAATGAGTTAAAAGGGTTAAGAAACCAGAATCCAAGTATCAGAAAAGAAGAATAGATTGACATTGTAGGACATTGTAGGACAGAATATATCAGCTATTAAACTGATAAGAACAGACACTACACTTGATCTTAGCCAAAAGGCTGAGAAGCGATTTGCCTATTTTTAAGATAGTTTGATCTTGCTACTGTACACACAGGCTGGGAATGAACCTGGAGAGTGCCTGGGTTTAAAGGGTCAGCTACTTCCACTTGTGTTTATTTTTTTTTCTGTTTTGCTTGTTTTATTACCTGATTTCAGGTCCACAAACTTCTGGGCTTCATTTACTAGTTTAAGATACTTCTTTAATATTTCTTTGGCTATTTCCACCTTTCCTGAGGATTGGGGGTGTGGGTTATATTTAGAGAGTACCTACTATGTAAGGCAGTGCTGATACTCTATGTGTTTGAGATGTAAAGGCTGAGCCATTGCCAGATTGTAATGACTGAGGCAAACCAAACTGAAGGATGATACGCTTTAGTAAGACTTTTCAGATTTGGCAGAGAAGCTTCAATCCATCTTTAAAGTGTCTGCCAGGACCAGCAGAAACCTATATACTTTAAAATCAAGGTGCCAGTCTTCTCCTTTACTTCTTTACACTGGACAGGTTTGAGGAGTTGGGGGAGGAGATAGGTGTCCCTCAGGAAGTGGAACAATTCTGGGAGAGTGTTTTTAAGTCTGTAGGGTTTGATGACCCTAGGAAAGGGGGCTTAATGAGTACCCAAGGGGTGTTAGCTCTCAGATGGGTGAAATAATAGATGTAAATGTTCCCATTGAGATGCTTTACTTATGATAATTTCTCCTTCTGGAGGTTATATAGGCCTTCTGGAGAAAGGACATATGCTTTTTTGGATATTTCCGAATGTCCCCTGTATAGGTAGCTAGAAATTACCAAGGGTACTTGGATAAGGAGTCTGACTATGACCTTGGCCTCCTGATCTACTGTATCATTTCGCCATTGCATCTTTCAGTGCAGATTTATAACTTTTAATAATTGAAGACTCTCTATAAAATGTCTTATAAAATTGTTTTGGACTGCCAGTAAACCTCTCTCCTTCTGTAATGCTACTTGGGCATGAACTGCTGTGGGGCTTGGTTCAAGGAGTAAGGTAAAAAGCCACTCTTCAAGCTCCTGTATTTCTGTAATCCTCTCCAAAAGCCCCCCCTGAGGGTCCTTGTGGGCATCATAGAGGGGTTTAGCAATGAATCCAAACCTGGGGATCCACATACAACAGAATCTTGTCATTCCTAGTGGCAGGAGGCAACTCGTGCAGGATAATGTTCTTTATGTGTGTGCAGAGTTGTCTAAACTGTGGAGTAAGGATAAGGCCTAAAAACTGAACCCTTTGTTTAGATGGATCTAGGACTAAGAATTGTGTGGCACCCAAAAGCACTTGGCTTAGTTAGGCTTAGGGGTAAGGGCCTACTGGATGAATAGGGATGACAGCCCCTTTGCCAGTTTTTACTCTCCTCTTGAATTGTTTACTGTAAGGACTGGGATGTTGCAGGGGGAGTCACAAGACCTTAAAACACCAGACTGAAGAAAGAAATTATTTTGTAAGTGGTTGTAATAATGGCTGGAGATTGAGCTAATCAGAAGGCTAATTTTGAGTTTGGTCATGATGTCCAGCCCTAACAAAGGAATAGGACAGGAAGGTATGTCTAAAACAAATGTGTGAACACATGACCTTGTAGTAAGAAAAGCAGTAGTGGTGTGAAGTGTACTGGCTTAGGTTGGCCATCAGTACTAGTAAGGAGAACAGTCAACTGGTAGTAGGTCAGTCCCAAGAATCAGAGCAAGGTAGAGTAGGGTACTCCTGTATGCATCAAGAAGGTGATCTTTGTCTACCACTTGTAAGGTCACCTGAGATTTGTCCATAGAGATTGTAAATTAGGGAGCCTGTATCAATCTCTGGATTTTTAGAAAAGGTATTTTCCTGCACCAGGTTCTTAAACTTGTCCTCCTATCTTGTCTGTGGTTGGAGCTGCCCCCAATCTCTCTTGAAGAGTGGAATAGTTCCTTTTCCAGACCTTGTGTGAATGGGAGAGCACAGGGCCTTGGATGCCTTCTACACACTCACAATTGAGTTTTTCTGTTGCTAGCAGTACAAGCAAACAGGCAGCCCATTAAGAGGCTAAGATTTGAGTGTCCTGGAGCACCTGGAGCCTCAGAAGTCTGAAGTGACTTGCTGTTAGCAATGCCATCTCTCCTTTTCTCTTTGGGTCTGACTGGTCTCCTCCTTATTATTGTAGAGCTTGAAGGCCATGTCCAAAGGGTGAGAAAGAGGCAGGTAATTACATTGTCCCTCCTTCTTTTACCAGGGTCTAAAGAGTAGACATCTCCAATGGAGGGTGTTAGGAAATGCCCACCAGAATATATTAGGGTTTTTTAAAGAAGCTTCTATTTTGTAACACTCCTACATATGCTGAAAAGATGTATCCAGTTTTCATGACAATGCTTTCCACTAAAATTTCATGTACCAATTTTGCCTAATTTGTCTTTTATACTAATTTAGAATTTTGCTGCCAGGGACATTGTCATAAAGTTTACAAACTTATTTTGTAATTTCCTAGAGTGACAGAGATTGAATACATCTTATTTTTGACAAGGCTCAACACTGCTGACAGGACTGGATTTCTCTTAGTTAATCAAGCCTGAAGATAAAAATCACCTGTATATTCAAATTATCTAAGCTGTCTTTGCTATCAAACTAGTAAACACATTTCTAAAATGTTTTAATCCTTTCTGTGGACAAAACCCAGACACTTACTATTAAAAGTGAAACTGCAAACCACGCGCTAAAACTAACGAAATCTGGGTGCCAATGCACAGGCACAAAAACTAAGCACAAATACAAGTACAAAGGTTATATATACAAATCAAGGGACAGTATCCAAGGTCTGTGGGTTCTTCCACCCACACATAGAGTTGCAAGAGACCTTTGAGTTTAGCAACCATGCAGTTCATTCCACACAGAAAATGATTAGTGTAACCTCAGGGATCAGCCACTCACCTAGTCAGTGTCCACCAGTCATGCCCAGTCCCAGTAACCTGTCAGCACAAGTGCTGAGGACAATAGCAGTGCTCAGGGGTGGTCACCTGGAGTGCACCACCAACAGACAACTAAAGATACCAAACACAGGACCTTTGGTGCTCCTGTCAGGAAATATCTGATACTGGACCAGAGGCCCAATCATTGCAAAAGCTTCTCTTCCTCTGTGGTTAGTCAGCTGCTGGATGCAGCTGCCTGTTCCCCCTTCCTTCTCCAAAGGTTCAGACCTAGGCCTTCTCTTCTCCTTCAGGACTGGAATAGTTCTCTCTTGCAAGTTCTTTCTGAGGCTGCTTCTCTGGGGTCTTCTCATGTGCCAGTCCTTTATCTCTTGGTCTTCTCCCCTGTAAGTTCCTTCTTCTGCAATTTTTTCACTCCTGAAAGTTACAAGTTACAAGTCCCTTCTTTGGGTTCTCTGCCTCATGTCCGCAGTTACTCCTCTGCAAGTCTCTTCTGTAAGTTACAAGTTACTAGGCCCTTCTCTTCTTCCAGTTACAAGTTCAAATACCAGTTACCAGTTACAAGTCCCAAGTTACAAGTCCCAACTACTAGTCTCCAGTTCCTTCTCATGTGGAAACCCTGGCTAAAGTCCACTTCAGGATACCCACCCTACAATCAGATCTGATTAACAATGGGGATCATACCTTATAGAGTCCTTGATTGGGTTTTCTATTAAGACCACCACAGCTGTTGCCTTCTCCTGTCTGGTAACAAAACCAACTTAAAATACTCAAAATATACCACGTTACTGAACCATACGTTCATTTCCTAAGATATCTTTCTTCAACACTTTCTTTTTGATTTCCTATTTTCTTTATGAGACCATCAAAATATCCATTTCTTCTTTTAAGCACACATCTCACTTTACTTGCATTCAGTTAATACCCTTGTTTTTGATTTCTAGATTGTAAGACATAATAGCTATTAGACTGTTAGCCCCTTTACATGTTTACATGTAAACACAAGCACATTTTTGTGATATAAAACATAAAATTTAATAAATTATCATTCCCAAAAGTTATTAAAAAAATTTTTTTCATAAAAAATTTGGGCCACCATATAAGTAATGATAATAGGAACAGTTTCAAAATGGAATCACCAATTGTAGCTTCAGTTTCTCATAGGACTGACATTTTAAAGGTATTACAGGTTTGCAACTATAATAATCTTATATGCTAAAGTTACTAGGCTGGTAAATAACCAAACAAACATTAGATGGATTTATAAAAGTAAGAAAATTACTCACTTAATGCAAGTACATCTCCTGTATATAAGAGAGACAGACAGCATGACTGAGCAACTCATGCAAGTGACTTTAGTTCCATATTGCATTTCTTAGCTAGGACAAGGGGGAGAGAAAAGTCAGATAAGGTTTTACAGGGGGAACAGGGTATTTTTCCAAGAAGAGCCACATGGATTAGTATTTCTTGGAAAATTTATCAAGATAAGATTAGGAATAAACATTAAAAGTAATTCTTTGTTTACATAGACAGGATCAATTCCCCTTTCTTGCTGAATACCATGAGCTATTTTTACTTGAAGACATTTAAACATAAACTAAAATTAACATCTTACACTATTGTACCTACATTATTATATTTAGCAGTATAATACCTAAAACTTAAATGCATACATACTTCAAACTAAACCATTAAATTTTGTTCTAATCCCTGTCTATCAAAAATTTTACATACCAATCTCAAAACTTGTTTGTTTGTTTTTCACTATAAACTTTACACAGGTGCCATCTATAATCATTTCCATTACAGTTTGAAGTAATCTTTGTTTTTATCTATTTTATCTATTTAGTGTGTAGATTTTTAAAAACAGAAAGATATGGGGGAATGGAATTACCTATCCATGAAATAGATCAGAGCAGTATATCAAGGTGGACAAATGGGAAGCTAAGTCCCTTACAACCCACACCCCCCTGCCCCATCCCCCAGCTGGAAGACAACAGACTTGTGATCTCAGCATTGGAGCAGAGTTCTAGACAGTTACTACTTGGAAACAGAGGCTGCACCACACACACCCCTCACATTCTGTGCCCAGCATTCCTCCCTCTGCCTCGGCCATAGCAAAAGGAGGTTTAACTGGGAAATGATAGCAGAATTGTGGGTGCCATTTATAGAAAAACAATTGGCCCTCTAATTTGTGCTGTGGCCAGGCAGTATTACAATGAAAGACTATGTTTTTTCTGTAGAATCTTGAAATTGAAGTTACTCCACTTTTAAAGCAAGCAACCTAAGAGTGACTCTCATGGAATTAAGATAGAATGTCCCATGATCCCTGCAGCCACAAGCTGAGAGTACCTGCACTATGTACAACCCTGTGGTCTGGGTTGACCTTCTGGAACTAGACATCTAGTGTTGATATGGGTGTTGTGGTGAAATTGGGGGCCATGCCCCTAGCATGGAATTGCTGCATTAGGATGGCAGGTTTAGTGCCCTGATGGACAGAGACTTAGGGAGAGGAAGCCAAATTCTCTTGCAAGAGGAACAGAAAGGAGATTTAAGGGAGAGAGAAAGAGGGGCAGCAGGGGAGCTAGAGGCCTCTGAGTTTCTGTTGCCATGTGTGGAAGCAGGGCAGGGAAGGAAGATACACTGTGGGCTTCTATCCAAAGCCTGGGCTGGTGAAGAGCCTGGAAAAGCATGCTGGAGAAATTTGTGACATTTGTAAGTTGAACTGGCAACATGGTACTTGGAAATTTGCTTTAACTTTGAAACTGTGAAGATTGAGAGAAGTTGTTGTGTTGCTCTTTTCATAGTGAAACATCTGAAGTGGTTGCTGTTGTTGTATCAGTTAGTCTTGCTGCTTTTGGGCAACTCCAGAGTTGAAGCTGAAAGAATGCTGGAGCTGTGTCTTTTGGAGGAGGATCAACAATGCCATCTTGGTTTCTTCATTTGGATTGAAATAAATAGCTGTGCCTTTTGATGAGGATTGATACTGTTACCTTGGTTTGTTTCTTCATCTGAATTGAGGTGGGACAGCCATTTTGTGGATACATATGGATAAGAACCCATGTGCAGCTTTTTGAACTAGAGAATGGACTGTGTTAAGATTACCAAAGGGGTTCTTTGTACCTTCAGTGACTTCTGTTTATTTCATCCTATTAATAAATATTTTTTTTTTGCCTCCTCTTAAGGTTAGCGTTGTCTTCCTATTTCTAGTGTAGACTGAAATGAACCTGATAAGTGGCTGGGTTTAAAGAGCTAGCTGCTCCAGTTTGCAAATTTAACTATGTACCCTGTTTTTTTGGTTTTCTTACCCAATTTCAGTTGGTGACTCCACCAGGAAAACCTGCCTGTGGTAAATCAGCCCAAGGATATTTTCCCCTTGTGTTGATTACTTTAAAGTGTGAAAGCAGTTTGCAAGATCTTTGGTAAAAGTGTTTTAGTAAAAAGTAGTCATAGGCTCAAAAGTAACAAGTTTTATATTGCTCCTTTTGCTTTGGATTGTATGGGTATAGGAAAGTAGTGAAAAACCCTATATGCATTTTGGATTTACGTTTATTTATAAGCTATTTATCTATTTTAGTATGCATGCTGTTTGGTAACAAGAAAAGAAAAAAAAAAGCCATGGAAGCTTGAATTAAAACTGCCAGAGCAGTTTCAGTATATACTCCAAAAGCCAAGTTTAGAGAGAGTTTGGAAGTTCAGGTAAAAACAATAAGTTACTCAGTATAGATTAGATATTTATGTAGCCACAACTGTCTGTATAAGCAATGGGAACCCATTGGGGTTCTCCAAGGTTAAATGCCTTGATTTTTCCCTCTTGGATACCAAATGTTGAATAACTGTTTGAAAACTAGTTTGACTAGTATGGTTGAGGATTCAGAAATGTTTTAATCTAGTCAATAAAGGTTAAATATGCATATAGACTGAATGATTTGAATAAGTTTGGAGAACCAATGGATTCCACAGTGTTAAAATGTTTAATGGTTTTTTTTCTCTGTTGGATAAATGTTGATGGAAATAAATGGTTTGGTTTTTGGATGCTTAGATAAATATTAATGGGATTAATTTGCACCAATTGTTAGATAACTGGTCATTTCAAAACTGCTGTACTGTATCATTGCAATTACATGTTTTGCCTGCTTGCAAGTAATGTTTTCAACTGTGGTTGTAAAAAAGAAGCTTGCAGTGCATGGTTATAGATATGATGATTTTTTTTTAAATGAAAAGAAGGGAATTGATAGGGGTACTATGGTAAAATTGGGGTGGGGAAGCTGTGGCCCCCAGAATGGTTATGTTGTATTAGGATAGTAGCTATTTTTCCCTGGTGGGTGGAGACTTAGAGAAAGGAAGCCACGACTTCTCACAAGAGGAACAGAAAGAGGCGATTTAAGAGAGGGAGAAAGTGGGAGAAGAGAGAGCAAAGTAGCAGCAGGGAGGCTGGAGGCCTCCAAGCTGTCGTTGCCATGAGTGGCAGCAGGGCAGAGAAGAAAGCCATGCTGTGGGCTTCTATCCACAGTCTGGACTGGTGCAGAGCCCAGGGAAAGCATGCTGGAGAAACTTGTGACCTTTTGTAGCCCACTGTACTCTCAGTGACTCTTGTCTATTTTCTCTTTTTAGTGTATGAATTTGTTTTTGCCTTCGTTATAGGTAGTGTAGTCTTTCTATTGCTTGTATGGCCTGGTGAGTTGCTGGTTTTAAAGGGCCAGCTACTCCCATTTGTGAGTTAATTAAGTTCTCTGCTTTGCCTGTTTTCTTACCCAATTTCAGTGTGGTCCTACATTCAGGGGCTTCCTTCCCAGGATCTAGGGGTCTGACCTGCAGATACCTTATTGTCCTGGGCACTTTCTCCCAGGAACTAGAATCACACATCACAGATCCTGAATTGCCATCCAGCAAGAACCAATGCCTCAGTTTCCCAATGAGCTATGTTGAGACCTGGGTTTGAGTGACTCACCACAATTTTGAGAAGTTCAGGAATTGGCTGTCAAGAACTCGAAATAAGGGTTGTGTGGAGGTCAGGAACTGGGTAGCATTGTAGAGGTTCAGGAACTGGATGCACTATGTAGAGCTCATGTTATTCTCAATCACTGGTCACACAGTGATAGGTAAAAATGAGGAAAGTAAAACCACCCACTTTCACAGCTGTAACAGAATGCCCAGCTTGTGGGGCCTTCTAGGGACAGTCTGAGAATGCCCAAGTCAGACTCTTTCATTTGCCATCCACAAGGCAGAGAGGGATTTCAAAGGAAGCAAAGGAAGTTCTATACTTGGTTGGGCCACAGCAGTCTTTGAGGGTGGTGGAATCTTTCAGTAATGTTGGGCTATACTACAATCAGATTCCTTGAGCTGTTCTGAGGGTTCCTCAGCAAAGCAAGAAGAGAGAGAAGGAAGAAGGGGACCTCACTCTCTATTTCTATATTCAGTCCCCATGAGGCTTAGGGGTGAAAGAATTCACCAGATATAGGGTGGAGAATACAACAGGGGAATTTATCAAAATACATGGCTAAAGGAAGCAATGTGCAAGACAGGAAATATCTGCTGTCCAGAGTGAGGGTCTTGATCACCTATTTGTATCCTATGTATCATGGGTTGGCTCTTGGGTGAGTCCTAACTGTTAATCCAAATTTGCACAGTGGATTATCACCTTAACTGTATCATAGTGGCTAAAGTTTCCAGGTGATCCCATTTACTCCCTTTATTCATTCAAGCCTTCTAAACTTGCCTGCTGGGCATGGAATAGTGGTTTCATTTTAGCTTAACAATGATACCACAAAATGAAAATAGTGTGGCCTTGAATAATATTTACTTAAATATTCACATTATGTAAAAATTGATATATTATTGATTTCCTTTATAAAGAATAACTGGGGCTGCCTGTTGCAAATAAAACAATAAAAAGGAACAGAAACAACAGCTCCTGCTTTCACAGAATATGTAAATAGTCAAAAGTCAGATTATTTAAAATGTGTTAGTCCCATTTCTTGGGAAAACAGAACACTGTAAACAAGAATAAGGTCTAAAGCATACTGCAGGGGAGCAGGAGGGAAGGTTAAATCAGGGGAGGGATGACCACAAGAGATCAAGAAGAAGGTTCACTGAGGAGGACGTGATGGTTGGAGAATCTCAGGGTATACAGTGATGAAAAAAAATATATATATATACATAAATATGTATAATATAATAATAAAATGAGAAAAGTTCACTGTTTATCAGATGTATATCTAATGAACTATAAAGCAAAAACTTGTTGGAATAAAGTCATTTGTGTGTTTTTTTGACTAGTCTTCATTGTACTTACAGATTAATGAGAGGTAGTAAGCCATGAATGTATGCTAAGGAATAAGAAAATCATGTCCTGATAAGTATTAAAGGAGAGAATACCAAGGTTAAGAGTTCTAATGCATCATAAATCCTGAGGGGAAATTTCTAATGAATATGTAGGATCAGAGACTCATGCTTCCAAACAAGATGACCTAACAAAGAAGATTCTTTATGCTCCAGTTTAAAATAAACCAAACAACAAGAACAAACCAGGGTACAATTGTTAAGTACCAATTCTCAATACACTTGGTATCAGGCATTTGGACTCTGAGAAATGGGAATGACATAAGAGTGAGTCTTACTATTACCTCAGCTTACTATCTCAAGTATTCATAACTACAGTCCAGGAAGGAGAAGGCAAAGCAGAAACTGGTGGATTCCTCAAAATTGATACAGAACTGACAGTCCAGAAATGATACAGAACAGGTGACTAGAATACACAGAATAGAATAACAGAGAAGAGAGCTACACAGAATGATGAGGCTTTTCAGAAAATTTCCATTATGTTGTTAGCAAAAACCTTCAATGTATGTATGAGGAAACTACTTGAGTCAGTGACTGTAAGAAACCTAAGTGATTATAAGGAACAATACTGTGGTGCTCATGCAGAGCTGGAGTTGGTGCCTGCTGTCACCAACCAATGTACAATATGTCATAATTGGTCTGTAGAGTACTCAGAAAGGTCCTAATAGTTTTAAAAACAGATTCAAAAGGACTCTGCTAGGCTGGGCACAGTGGCTCGTGCTTGTAAGCTTCAGCCTATGAAGCGGCCGGGGCCAAGGATCGTGGTTCGAGTCCTGCCTGGGGCCCATAGTGAGACCTAGTCCCAAAAAAATAGCTGGGTGTGGTGGTGCGCGCCTGTCATCCCAGCTACCTGGGAAGCTGAGGCTGGGGATTGCTTGAGTCTGTGGTACCCCGGGCAACGAGAGCCTGCGGTTCCACAGGCAAAAATAGCAAGACCTAGTCTCAAAAAACAAACAAACAAACAAACAAAAGGACTCTGCTGTTACCAAGTTATCTAGTGAATAAGAAAAAAAACACAAGAATATATATTTTAAAATTCCTCATTTTAAAATAATTCAGTATATACAGCATTTTTCCATCTAGATATGCAAGGAAGCAGAAAATGAAACTATTAGTTAATAAATAATTAAAAAGTGACCAATAGTCAGTGAGGATGCAATAATTAGTAGAGTAGAACAAATGCAGTCATACTAATACTATTCTGTATATTCAAATAGTTAAGTGGAGTCAGAAGATATTAAAAGCTTAAGTGCATTTTAAGATATGAAAGTGACCCTGAATTGAAAAATACACCGGCTGCAGCTAATAGATTAGATATTATAGAATAACTAATGAACTTAAGGAAATTAAATGAGGCACAGAGAACAAAAGAAATCACAATGAAAGTAAAGTGTAAGTGGTGTCCTAGAGGGAAAAGGACCAACAATATGAGTTATAATAGCCAAAATTTCCGAATGTAATGAAAACTATAATCCCATATCTCCAAGAATGGCAACAAAACTGTGACAATAAAAATGGTGGAATGTGGGAAAAAATGCAAAAAAGCACAGTTTATTCTAATTTCTCTAGATTAATACTAAATCATTAAAGCAAAGAACAAAAAGAATATGCTACATAAAGAGAAATAAATAATGACAGATCATTTTTCAGAAACAATCTATGCTAGAACATGATGATAAAATATATCATAGAAAGTTCCTTTAAAATTCTAACACCAGAAAAAGAAATAAATAATCTTTCAAAGAAATATTGTAGTAGCAGCAAATTTGAAATTGGGTAATAAAACCAACAAAACAGGGTACTTAACTAAATACTTACAAGCAGGTACTTACAAGCAGGAGCAGTTGACGCTTTAAATCCAGCCACTCATCAGGTTCATTCCAGCTCACGCAAGCCGTAGCAAGACTACACTGTCTTACTAGGAGGCAAAAACAAAATTTTTATACACTAAAAAGACAAAGCATGCAAAAGCCACTGAGGGTATAAGGGACCCCTTTGGTAATCTTACCACATAGTTTAGTCCTTACTCCAAAAAGCTACACAAAGGTCCTTCAGACATGTGCATCCACAACCTGGTGGTTGTTCCACCTTCAAGTCAAACGAAGAAACCAAGATGGCATCGCTGATCCTCCTCCAAAAGGCACAACTCCAGCTTTTTCTTTTCTTTAACTCTGAAGAGGCTCCAAACCACCAGGACTCACTCAAAACAGCAACAGTGACTACTTTAGATGTGTCACCATGAAAACAGCAGCACTTCAAGTCGTTTTGAGTCTCTAGACAATTCTCAGGCCTTGTAGTTTCTAAGTTAAAGCAAGTTTCGAAGGATTTAGTTTCCATGTAGCTTACACAGGTCACAAGTTTCTCCAATAAGCTTTTTCGGGCTCCTCACTGGCCTGGGGTTAGGGATGGAAGCTCACAGCATGGCTTTTTTCCCTGCCCTGCTGTCTCATATGATAGAAGCAGCTCCAAAGCCTCTTTGCTGCTTCACCATTCTCCTTTTCCCAACTTTTCCTGTGTTGTTCTTCAGCAGGATGCTTTCTTAAGTCTCCTCTGTCTATCCCTCTCATGAGAAAACCTTGGATTCCCTTCTTTGAGTCTCCACCCACCAGGGTAAAATGGCTGTCATCCTAACGAGGCATTACCAAGCTGGGGTCACATATAAGAAGCTACTAACTTTTGTGTGCTGATTTTGTACCCAGGTATCTTACTGAACTAGTTTATTATTTCAAGTAGTTTTTCTGTGAATTTATTTCGGAGAGGTTCTCTCCATAAAGTATCATATCATCTGCATATAACGATAATTTCACTTCTTCTTCCCCTATTTGTATTTCTTTTATGTCTTTCTCTTGTCTTATTGCCCTAGTGAGAACCTCCAGTGATATGTTGAAGAGTAGTGGTGAGAGTGGGCATCCTTGCTTGCTTTCAGATCTTAATTGAAATGATGTTTGCTATGGGTTTAGCATAGATGGGTTTTATTATATTGAGGTATGTTCCTTTTATTCTGTTTTTTTTTTCAAGGACTTTCATCATAAATGGATGCTAAACTTTGTTGAATGCTTGTTCTGCATCTTTTGATATGATCAAATGGTTTTTGATTTTCTCCTTGTGATGGATTATATTGATTGATTTCTGGATGTTGAACCATCCCTTTGCTCCTTGGATGAATCCCACTTGGTCCTGGTGAATAATCCTTTTAATGCATTGTTGAGTTTTATTTGCCAGGATTTTATTTAGAATTGTTGCATCTGTATTTGTTAGAGATTGACCTATTGTTTTCTTTGTTATCTTTATTTCATTTTGGTGTTAATGTAATGTTTGCTTTGTAGAATGTATTTGTTAGTTTTCCTTCTTTCTCAATTTTTTGGGAAGCATTTTTAGTAGCACAGGTGTTAGTTTGTCTTTGAATATTTGGTAGAATTAATTTGTGAAACCATCTGGTCCTGGGCTCTTGTTTTTAGGGAGAGTTTTGATGGCTGCTTCAAATTCACTGCTTGTGATTGGCCTATTTAACTCCTCTAGTTCCTCTTTATTCAACTTTGGGTGGCTGTGTAGTTCCAATAATTTCTCCATTTCATCCAGGTTGTTGTATTTATTTGCATAAAGATACTCATAGTAGTGTCTGATTCTTTGGATTTCTGCTTTGTCAGCTTTAATTTTTCCTCTTTTGTTTGTAATTCTGTTTATTTGAGTTTTCTCCTTTCTTTTTCTCTGTGAACCTTATTAATTTATCAATTTTGTTCATCTTTTCATAGAATCTGCTATGGACTTTGCTGATCTTCTGGATTGTCTTATTGATTTCTAGATTATTTATTTTTTCTTTTCTTTTTATTATTTCTTGTTTTCTGTTGGGGTTTTTTTTTGTTTGTTTGTTTTGTTTTTCCTTTTCTAGTCCTCAAGTTGGGAAATTATATTATTTCTTTGGTTTGTTTCTTGCTTTTTGATATTATTCTGTATTGCTATGAACCTTGCTCTTAATACTTCTTTTGCTTTGTCCCATACATTTTGGAATGTTATGTCATCTTTCCCATTTGTTTCCATGTAAACTTTGATCTCTTTTTTGATTTCCTCATTTATCCAGTCATCTTCCAGTAGCTTGTTGTTCAGTCTCTAAGTAGTATAAACTTTCCTTAAACTTTCCTTATTTTTCTTTCATTGTTGATTTTCAGTTTGATAACTTTATGAGCAGAGGAAAAAGTTGATATTATTTGAATTTTTGTGTATTTATTCATGTTTGCTTTATGACTAATATATGGTCAGTTTTGGAAAATGATCCATGTGCACTTGAGAACAAAGTGTACTCTTTTCCTTGGTGGTGCACTGCACTATAGATATCTATTAGGCCCATTTAGTTTAGATCTTCCTTAAGGCTTTAGTGTTCCTGCGTAGTGTCCATTTTGTTCATCTGTCCTATAGTGAGAGTGAAGTTTTAAAGTCTCCTACTACATATGTGTTTTCACCAATGTTTGCTTTCAGTTCCTCTAATAGTTGTCTTGTGAATTTTGGCACTCTTTCATTTGGTGAATATATGTTAATAATTGTGATATCTTTCTGGTGGATTACCCCCTTTATCATTATATAGTAACCTTCCTTGTCCTTTGTCACTTTTCTTATTTTGAAGTCTGCTGTATCTGTTATGAGAATGGCTACTCCTGTCTTCTTTTAGGTGCTGTTTGCTTGAAGGATTGTTTTCCAACCTTTTACTTTTAGTCTGTGTTTATCTTTGGGCTTCAAATTTGTTTCCTGGAGGCAGCAAATGTTGGGTTCTGTTTTTGGATCCTGTTTGCTACTCGGTGTCTTTTGACTGATGCGTTTGGACTGTTAACATTAAGAGTGATTACTGATACTTGGGAAATTGGTGTTTTGTTGGTCATTTTGGAGTTCTGTTTATTTCCTTGTTTTGTTTTTCCTGTTCTTCTGTTGGTTTTGGTCCTAAGGCTTCTCGTAATATTTCTTGGAGTGGGCATTTAGTGGTGGCAAATTTCTGAAGACTTTATCTGTAAAGTTTCTTATTTTTCCATCATAAAGGAAGGAGATCTTTGTAGGTTAGAGTATTCTTGACTGGCATTTATTCTCTTGGAGCTCTTTGAATATGTGGCTTTAACCTCTTGCCTGAAGTGTCTCTTCAGAGAAGTCTGATATCAATCTGATAGGGTTTTCCTTGTGTATTTCCCTTCTCTAGTCATTTTCATTACTTTTTCCTTATCTTGGACTCTTGGAAGTTTTACAATTATATGTCTTGCCATGTTTTAACTTTCATTAAAGTTGTTTAGTGTTATTCTGGCTTCCTGTATATCTACTTTTACTTCTCTCTTCAGTTTAGCAAAATTCTTCTCCATTATTTCTTTAAATAAAATTTCAGTTCCCTTGATGCTCTCTTCTTCTGGGGTTCCAATTACTCTTATATTACCTCTTTTTTTTTTTTTAAGGAATCTGAAAGATCTCTGAGCTTCCCTCCTGTCCTTTTCCTTTGTATTTCTCTTTTTCTTCATTGGACCTTTTAATTTCAGTGTCGCCAAGACTGCTGATCCATTCTTCTACTTCTTCTAATTTATTAGCATGGATTTTTCCTGCATTTTTAATCTCCTCTAGTGCTCTTTTTTATCCTGGTTTTCTATCTGCCTCGTTTTTAGGAATTCTTTCTCTTTCTTCAGTTCCTCAATTCTGTTATTCCTCTTAATGAACTCATTTTTGTATATTTCTAACTCTAGTTATGCATGCATTTTTGTAACTTCATTTGAGTTTTTTCTTAACTCTTTGCATGCCTTTGATATGCAGAGTTTGAATTCTTTCTCTGACAAACATGTCATTTCTTCTAAGTCACTGTTGTTGGCTTCTGGGAATTGCCTCTTCCTCAGTGGTGAATTATTTACTGAAGGGCCTGCTTGAATGTTTGACGTTTTTCTTCTTCCTGTTATTTGTTTTTTAATTAGATCTATGCACTGGACCACTGTGGTACTTGTATTGGTTGGCATGGTCATTAGAGCACTTTGCAAGTTTGTGATTGCTTCTGTCTTGTGTTTTTGTTGCTGTAGTGTTTTGTTTCCTTTCTTCCATTCCTTTTTGGTGTGTTTCCTTGATAGAATACCCTAGGCATGTTTTTGTTTGTTTGTTTGTTTTTTGTTTTTTTGCAGATAGCAGTCTTAGGTTTTTATTTATTTATTATTGTTATGACTTGTCCCCCTTTTTGCTGCTGAGTATTTTCAGTCTTGCGCTGTGGTTTTCTTAGTTCTATATCTGTGTCAACACCACTAACGCCTAGGGCTCGGGGCAAGCACAGCACTTCCTGTCTCTCTTGAGAGGCTTGGGTGGGTGTTTTAAAGTTACAAGCCAGTGGGGTTCTGAGTGGGCACAGGGGGCTGGAGCCAGCACACTAGAATGACCACCCTGGGCTCAAGGCAAGCATGCCCTATTTTATTCTTTAAATGATACATGGTTGTTAACAAAAATTTTTGGGAGAAATCTGTGGAGTCCAGAAATAAACTTATATATGTATAAAAAACTAATTTTCAGTAAAAAGTATGTATTCAATGCAGTAAAGTGTTTTCAACAAGGGTTTCAAGGATAACTGGATAACCACATGTAAAAATAAATTTTTTGTGTTAGAATAGTGGACTCTGTTTATATACTAGGAAGTGAACCCAAAACTTTTTTTTTTTTAATTTTTCAGGTTCAAAAATCTTTTGAGGATCCAGAGTTTAACCTCCAGATGCCCACAATTGAAAGATCAACTATGACCAGACATTTTTACCTTTTTCCAGGCAACTGAAATTATTTTACCTAAAGATAATGTTAGCAAATCTGGGGAAAAAAACTCAAGTCTAAGACAGAATAGTATAGTGGGCTACATACTATTCTTATTTTTATTTCTTTCTCTAATATCTATAAAAAATGTGCTGT
Source organism: Uropsilus gracilis (assembly GCA_004024945.1). Taxonomy (NCBI): domain Eukaryota; kingdom Metazoa; phylum Chordata; class Mammalia; order Eulipotyphla; family Talpidae; genus Uropsilus; species Uropsilus gracilis. The sequence continues at coordinate 58,619 of PVHY01005044.1, forward strand.
AGTGAAAGATGTAACTAGTATTAGTTTCCTCTTTCTGCCATAAAATATTTTAAAAATGACATAAATTGTACAATTATGCCTAAATCATACACAATTTCATGCCAGAACAAAATTTTTGGTATTGAGTGTAGACAGCATATTAAGCAAAATATAACACTTTCACTAAACTAAGGCAAGACAGATAAAAATTTAGGGATATTGAGTTAATTTACAAAAAAATGCCAAAATTATATAATTGAGAGGAATATTGATTCAACAATTTATGTTAAAAAATAGACAGTCATATGCAAAATAGTGAATGTAGACTATTGTCATATATCATAAAATGTTATTTAAAAATAAAGCAAAGTCTTGAAGGTAAGATCTGCAATCATGAATAGAAGAAACATAGCCACACACATTAAGTTTGGTTTCAGTGATATCTTTTGGGATTCAACTACATCTAATTAAAGGATGTCTGCACTGTCAAGGAAACTATCCTTCAAACAGATAAATATTGATGGTGTCACTAATATGTGGGAATATAAAGTAGTTAAATTAATAATCAGATAAAGATAAGTTGAAAAACTACAAATGGCTAACAGGCATATGAAAAATGTTCAACATCACTTATAATCAGCAAAATGCAAATCAAAACCACATACCACCTTACGCCAGTAAGAATGGCTCCTATCCAAAACACAGGCAACAATAAGTGCTGGCATGGATGTGGAGAAAAAGGAATACTTTCACACTGCTGGTAGGAAGGCAAACTGGTCCAGCCACTATGGAAAGCTTTGTAGAGAACCACTAAACCGCAGATGAAACTGCAGTCAGGAGTTAGAAGGCTACTTCCTTCTTTTGCTTTGGTATAGTAAATCTCAAGGAGGCCTTGGCCAATATTGTGCTGATTTAACTCCTAAGTGCTATTTCAAGCACCAGGAGGGGAAACCCTAGATTGACTGTGCCAGGGTGTGGCTCATAATTCCATCACTAGGAGACAGTTACCTTTCATGAGGACTGAAGGGGGGGTGAGAAAAAGGGATAAAAGCCAGGCATGGTGGTGCATGACTGTAAGCGGCAGCCTAGGAAGCCACGGCCGGGGCCAGGCATCCCAGTTCGAGTCCCGCCAGGGGCACATAGCAAGACCTAGTTCCAAAAAAATATAGCTGGGCATGGAGGCGCGTGCCTTTATTCCCAGCTACCTGGGAAGCTGAGGCTGGGGATGTTTGTGTCTGTGGTACCCCAGGGAGCATGAGCCTGTGGTTCCATGGGCAAAAATAGTGAGACCTAGTCTAAAAAAAGAAAATAAATAAATAAATAAATAAATAAATAAATAAATAAATAAATAAATAAATAAATAAATAAAAGGTGCAGGGGCTTTGGAATCAGAATCTGGGATTTTTGCTTCAGAAAACAAAGAACCAGGAGTTGAATCTTTTGGGACTCCAGTGTTCATGTTCTAGTCCTTGAAGGCTGAAGGCCGGAGTTGGATCAAGGCAGAGACATTAATGATGGAGTGCTGAACTGCCTTGATGAGCTGGAGAGGAGAAAACGAGAGATAGAAGCCCAAGTTGGACATTATGTTTGCTGTGGAATTTACTACAAACTGGTTGCAGCAACTGAGAGCACAAGACAAAGATTCCAACTGGAGGCTTCGGGACTGAACTGCACTAAGACTGAGATAAAACCCATGCAACATCCTGAGGAGCCGAAGAGGGGTTCTTTTCTGTTTAAGACACTTGTGAGAATGTGGACTCTTAGGTTCTTTTACTTGCCTTTTACTTGTAAATAAACTCCCTGTATTTTTCTTTTACACAAAAGTTTGTTCTCTTGACAACTGCTTGTGTGCAAGTGGAAGGAACCCTTAATGACTTGTATTCTTCTAAGACTAAAATTTAAAAGGAGTGACACCTCACCTGATAATAGAAGTACTATTTGATTCAGCAATTCTACTTTTTGGAGTCTACCCAAAGAACACCCAACACTTATTGAAAAGGAAACCTATATTCCTATGCTTATTGCAGCACTTTTTGCAATAGCTGTAACAGACCCCAGACCCCATTTCATTCCAGCAGCTTAAAAACAGCTCCATGAGTCTGCACAGAACAGTGATTTCCAGTCAAAAAGTAATTTTTTCAAGTTGCTCCATGGACAGGAGGTACCAACATTTGGTAAACAAAACTAACCTTCCTTTACATAACTCTTGGTAGGACTGTGGACTGATCCAACTCCTGTGGAAAAAAAGTTTAGAAAATTTTCAAAATATTACAAACATCTATCATATGATCCAGCAATGCCATTCTAAGTATCTGTCTGAAGAATACAGAAACACTAATTCAGAGAGACATACACTCCTATGTTCATTGCAGTACTATTTGCATTAGTCAAGCTTTGGAAACAGTCTAAGTGCCAAAGGACAGATGAGTGGATTAAGAAGATGTGGTATATTTACATAAGAGAATATCATTCAGCTATAATAAAAGGTAAATCTTATTTGTGAAAATGGGATTATGTTAAGTGAAATAAGGAGAAAGACAAATACTGTTTACTTTCATCAATGGATGTAAAGGAACAGGTAAAATCAAGCCAAAACAAATTTTTGAAATCTAAATATAAAACTTAAATTTCTTTAAAGGAGAAGGTATGGGAAGTAAATGCAGTGATCTATGCTAGAAGAATATAAATGCTTTGCTCATGGGTGAAGTGTAATAGCACACATTTGTAAGGATCTGAACCTTTACTCCTATAACATACACAAAATTACCTTGATCAAAATATTTAATTAAAACTCTATTGAGGTATGTTCTCCTCTATATCTTTTAATAGGTGTCAGGTCTTAATGAAAGTATTTTATCTATTTTGAGTTGATTTTTATGTATGGTGTGAGATAATAGTTTAGTTATGTTCTTTTCCTGTGTCAGTCTAATTTTCTGACACCATGTACATTCTTTGTTCCTTTGTTGCATATTAATTGACTACATATGTGCTGCCTGATATCAACTTCAGAAATATTTCTGAGGACTCATCTCCAGGAGCAAGGAAAAGATAAACAGTTGGGACCACATCCAACTAAAAACCTTCTGCACAACAAAACAGATAGTACCTAAAACAGAAGCACCCTATTAATTGAGAGTAAATATTTGTACATGAGATAGAAAGAACTTAAACACCCAAGACAAATGAATGAATCAAAATTGTGGTATATGTATGCAATGGAATACTACTCAGCAATCAAAATGATTAAGTCATGCCAAATGTGGCAACGTGTATGAATGAAGGTATTATGCTAAGTGAAAGTGGGCAGAAAGAGAAAGCTATACCTCAGATGATTTCACCTTAGTGTGGAATATAAAGAAACCAAACAACAGGTCAGGAGAAAGACAACACTTGCAAGCAACCATAGATCTGGGGCATAGAGCAAGGGGAGGGGGTTAAAAGAGCAATGGAAAAAGCCCAATGATAGCTCATGGGTGATGTGATGGTGGGAGAACTATGGAGCTACACTGAGGAAGAACCCAATTACTGTACAAAAATGAACCACAGTATAGAAAAATAAATTTAAGAAAAGGGGAAAACTTAAGTAGCTGAAATGTAAAGACCTAATCTCCAGAAGTGAGGGAAATTAAAAAATAAACAAAAACCCTCCAGATAGTCACACAGGTATATGAATGTATTTTTTTAAAGCTTTTGGCTGAATATCAGTATGCTATTACACAATGACCATGAATCCAGAAAAAGGTTAGACACTACAAAGGGACCAGGTATTGTCGCAGTAAAAATCAGTATCTGTCAAAGCTGACTCATGTCTATTTAACATCAGTGTTAAATAACATCCTTGCTGCATTACAGTGTTTGTTTTTTGTTTTCCTGTATTGTATCCCAAGTGAAGTATTCCCAGTCATCAGTTACCATAAAGTAGCCCATTGGTGATTGCAGCATAATCGCAGAATCCCTCTCCTTTATTTTTTTCACTCAGTTCCCTTACAGTGCCACAGGTACACTGACAACCTATTTTGAGATGCTCAGCACCTCGGTTCCCCATTTCTGATGAGAAATGGGGCAGCACCCAATCTAAACACTACAAGGGTGCACTGCCTCTTTGGAAGGCACTCATCGTTTTGCTGGTCTTTTTCAGAGCCAGGTTGGCAACAACTTTAGTGCCATAAGCCTTCCTTTCTGGGAGAGCATTAGAGTACGCCCATGGATAGATACTCCATTGCCAGGAATCAAGTTTCCTCAAAAAAAGAAAAAAGTTCATAAAAACACTGATAGCAAATACAGCCTCCCAGTCCAAGTGGGCGGGGTGGAATGAGACGTGGCTCACAGCCTGAGAAGTGAAGATATGTGGGATCATCCCAGCTCAGTGATACACACCATGGTGCCGTACCATTCAGAGCAGGGAAATATCATCTATTTCACCACTGCTGTCTTTTCCTTGTAATTACAGTCATAAATTATTAAGTATTATCTTCCAGAAGCCTGGAAGAATTTCTCTAACTGGTACTCTGCCAAATTTCTAAAATTTCTGGAACAGGTTATGTCAGTGCCAGGAACTAAAACCAAATATTTACTGGATTTTTCAGGTCTGTATCATTTTGATACAGCTTTTAAAAGTAAAACTAAAACTTAATGTGTTCTTTTTTTTTTAACCCCTTTCAAGTTGTTGGTTCTAACCTACTGAGGAAAAAAAATCATGGTTGATTTGACACTAGGAACAGTGAAAGTTTTTAATGATTTTCTTCATGAAGAGGTACATTGTACTGCCAGAAAGTATGTATATATCTGCAATAGAGAAGATACTATATTTTTACATGTGATCTGATAATTTCTTTGCACTGCACAATTTGATGAAGGATTCACATTCTGAGGATGGACTGGCAATGTTCCCCAGAGACCAAGAGCACAGGTCTGAGGTCAAGACACATATATCAAGCACAGTGATCATTTTAAAATTTTATCAAATTTAAGAGGCCTAGTTTTCTCAATCCTACCATAGAATGAACAATCACATTCCTTCAAGTCCATAATAGAACTAAACATGTTTTAGAGCTTTAAGGGAATCAACCCACTGAGTATAAAAGCAGTAAATATTACATGCATGTATCATAGTCATTATTTTTGTCCACAGAGACACAGAATCACCATACTAAGAAAGTCTGGGCCGGGCATGGTGGCGCATGCCTATAAACGGCTGCCTTGGAAGCCACGGCTGAGGCCAGGGATAGCAGATTGATTCCCTCCAGGGGCACGTTATGAGACCTAGTTCCAATATATATATATATATATATATATATATATATATATATATATATAGCTGATATAGTTGGGTGTGATGGCACATGCCTGTAATCACAGCTACCTGGGAAGCTGAGGCTGGGGATGGCTTGAGTCTGTGGTAACCTGGGCAACGTGAGCCTGCAATTTCACAGACAAAAATAGTGAGATGTGAGACCTAGTCTCAAAAAAAGAAAAAAGAAAAGAATTATGACCCACATGTCGATACCACAAATCGTCTTTTCTTCACTCCATATAAATTGTAAAACTTGCACATAACCAACTCAGTAGAAGCTATTGTGACTTGAGCATACCCCACCTTCAGAGAAGCCTTGAGAGCCAAGCAGGGGCTTGCCAGGCTTTGGCAATTCCTATGAGCTACAGAAATCAACCAGTCGTGGTGGTAGTGATGTTACTAGTAACCCTCAAAAGGAAGGATTTATAGGCATTGTCCCTATATTTTCTTTCACTGTCTAGCCTGACTTAATCACCAAAGTCCAGAAGTAGCTCAACAAAATGTGCTTTCAGTAAACCTCAAGTTTATAAATATGTAAGTTAAACAGTAGAATCTAAGAAAACACAGTTTAATACTATTCCTTTAGCTTGCCTGAACCCCCATCTCTTTCAGCCAGATGACCATCCATAAACTCATATTTCATAAATATTTTGGAGACACCATTGTTGAAGTCAGAATGCTCTTTGAGAAATACGTCAAACACAGCAACAGCTTCTACCATTTGGCTTTTAATATAATCCACAATAGTTCCTCTCCTATGGTCAAACTACCAAACCAACCTGGTTGAGAAGCATGTTAGTCTTGTGCTAATTCCTCCATCCACAATTTCTCTTTATTTCAGCTTCTGTGCTTCCTGGTCACTTACCACCTCCTCTCACCGGCATGATTCCTCTCACCCTAGCTCTTAGTTCACCTTTTAGACATATTCCTTTTATTTGTGGCTCTTTAAAAACAATTGGGATTTTTAGGGTCTTTAAAATTTGCCAATATTTAGTGTCCTCTAATTTACTCATCACACAAAGCTTACAAACTAACTAAAGTTATTATCACACATCATTACTCCTACTATGTTAATAAATGAAAAGATGGAGATTCTCAAAACTGCCCTCAAACAGTATAAATGACACAGTATATATGACCAGTATATATGACCACAGCATATGCTTAGGTTGGATTTTTTAAATAGAAGTTTATAAGAATATTTTAATGAATGGTTTTTGAATTTATTTTGATGTGATTATTTCTATGTAGTTCTCTCTTAACTATATCCACATGAATGAGAATATAGACTTTTCTTGTCAATTTTTTTGGTTATTTTTTCACCATTTTAACCTCAGTGACAAAAATAGTACCAGGAATATCAGACACTTTAGAAAACAATTTTAAAAAATGCTTTATATCTTCATAAATTTTTTGCTCTGTAAAAATATGATTCTGGCATAAAAGAGACATTTCTCATAACCATCTCTCCCCAAAGCAGAGTAAAAGACTTTATGACCTTTATCATTTGTATTATCTCTGTTCCACCTGATTTTTAAATAGATTGCTATGAGTAACTTCACCCATTTAGGATAAGCTTGCTGTTGAGACTTTACACCTATATTTGGGTAAAGCAAGAAGATCACTTAACTTCTTGCTCTATAGTAAGTCTTTCTAAGACTTGAATCCAATGGTGTCTTTTATTCATACTTGATTTCCTCCATTGTTTTATCAGCCCTGAGCTGGCAGATTTATGTTGGATATAATTGTCATGTGTGCAATCAGCTCTGGAGCCTCCTGACTGAGCCATTTCAAGAATGGAGTTTCATTTTAAGACATCAGCACACCCTGCTATTTCTAGGTTGTCATAACTTAAAGTGAGTTATCAGCCAGAGCATCAATGGAATTGTCAGTGAGAAATACTCAGTATGTTTGTAAAAATAGGTACAATTCATAACTGACCATCTTACTAGTTTTCATCTTTCCTCAGGACCTCCTTGTACAAGGCTCAACAGGAAAAACAGCTCCTTCCTGCTTCTCATTGTCCCCACAGGAAATGCCTCCTTTGAAGTTCACCTCCCTAGCTAAGAACTACTGATTCATAAAGCTAATCTGAAACACACTAATATACTACTCAAACACTACTTCAGTTTCTCATGCTGTAGACAAACCTTTCTGCAGTTAAGATCTTTCTGAACAGGTGCATTCATTTCGATAAAAAAAAAAAACACCATGTATGGATATCAATGGCAGTCATTATATCTAAGAAACTTGTATATATTTTAGTAGATTTTAATTACATAGATTTAATTTTAAATTTACATCTTGAAATAAACTCATTCTCATGATCACCTAGTTTTTGCAGTGGCTCTGGAATCTTTTCAGTAAATGACCTCAGTGTAAAAGATTTTGTTGCCTGATGAGACTTTTATATAAGTGATAGTGATTTTTCTGTTAGTTTATGTCTTGTGGTATCTCAGAGGTTGTTGGGGGAAAAAAGCACTTAGAGCAGTTTTCTCAAACTGGAAAGTACAAATCAACCACCTACCTTGGTTTATTTGGGACCTGAAACTGAATTTTTCACAAGCTTACATAAAACCAGTACTCCTGTAGTATGAAATGTGGCTATATGAGTGCAGCTGCTACTCCAATAGGGTGGCAACACTATCTTCCAAAGAAAAGACATCTTCAAATTGGGAACTTTCCAATTTTAAGGACAAACTGAAGATCATCATCTAGGTTTATTGTTGAGTTGGTTTTGCATAGCTTATGTGCAGGAAAAACAGAATCTGCTACTTCCTCATTGTCATCCAGTAGTTTTCAATGCATTTAAGGGTACTTGCATCCTGTGAAAGACAAAATGTGGCTAGAGTCTTTTGGCATTTTGAGACCTTCTTATTGCAATTTCCTTTCAATCAATTTACTAAGTGATTTGGTAATGAAATTTTAGTCCAATGTTTTACTGCTGGACAGTGTTTTTTTAATCTTTTTCAAATCTTTCCCCCCTAGGAAAAGTATAATATAGGATCTGCTATTTGTGGGAGGATGATGAAACAGTTTGCATGTAAACTCTATGAAAAAGAGAAAAGAGAAAGAGGCAGGGATATAAGGATGAAAAAAAAAGAAGAAGGCAGAAGGGGAGAGTAGAGGAGAAGGGAGATAATGGTAGAAAAGAAAGGGAATTTAAGGGAAAAAATAGAAATATAATGAAACTTTCTTGCTTCTTTTCCACAAATTAGTTAACAGTAAAAACTGCTGTACAGAAGAACATGCATGAATGAAGACTCACTAGAATATGTGGGATTGCTTCTTTACTGCACCAAGAAGATTCCATTAGCAAAAGCCATGATAGACGTGTTGTTTGCTTTCTTCCCTCTAATCTCACGGAAGTAGTTACCTAGAAAAAGTTTATGATCTTATGTCATAAATACTTAGACTTCAATAAATCTCAAAAGAAAAGTAGAAGTATAGCAATACGTGAAACTAAATGAAAAGTTCACACAGCTGAAATGCATACTTTAGTTTTTAGGGTGGTTTTTGCATATTGTGTTATTAAGTGTTCCTCCATGCTATCTCAGTTTTTACTTATCCACAGAAAACAGGCCTACATATCTCTATTACATTCCATTTAACTGTCATTTAATGAATTCTTTAAAGAATAGTGACAGAATTACAGAGGAATATGTGGATCATTTGGGAGAAAAAGCAATATTGATGGAACTGGAGGAGAAAAAGCTAAGTAAAATCAAAATCAGGAGAAAATACTGAATGCTACCACCTGGATGTATAACATAGAAAGAAAGGATCAAACAAAGTCAGGCCACGAACCCCACAAGAGACTATAAAGCTTAGGCAACAAGATAGGGAGAGCAAAGTAAAAGAGCAAGGTGTGGAGGGGGCCCAATGGACTCGTGGAGGACTGTAGGTGCTTTGGTGTTGGTGTGTTGTAATCCTACACCTCTGATATACAGTACTGTAAACCAATGTTACCTCAATAAAAAAAATAGAGAGGTGCTAAAAAAAAATCCTAAAACTAAATATAAGCTTGTAATCTGTATAGCTTATTTTACCTAGTGTTAATGAATGAATACTGTGGATTTCAGTGAGGAATGAATTTGATAAGACATACTTGGAATTTAGTTTACATCTTTAAAAGCTAAGATAAAATTGTGTTGAGGTGCATAGACTATTAACAACAAATTGATCTAATACTCTGTTTAGAGTGAACTTTGGAAGCTAATCTGTGCATTTCAGTCCACCTTGCCTCATTCTTATTATATATTCCATAGTATGAGTAGTTGATATTTTTTTATTTTTTTCTGTGAGGAGAGCTAACCTCACCAACCTCATAGTTTAGTAAAGATTACATGAGATTTTACTGGAAGGAAGTTAATAACAGTGCTTTCTGAACACAGAAAGTGCTCATACAAGATGAAGTAGGACGAGAAAGAAGAGAGGAGACTGTCTCAACTGTATGCTCTGCAATCAGAGAGGAGTGAGAGAATTGTGAGCAGGTCAGCTGATTTGGAAAGGATTCCCAGGAAACAGTCAGGAAAAGGGAAAAGAAAGGTTAAAATCATGCAGAAAAAAGTCACATTAAGGAGTTTATCACTGCTGTAAACAACAGGGTTTCTTTCAGTCCTTCTGGTGGATCTTCTGGAATCCTGCAGAATCTATTAGAAGTTAGTCATCAGCTGACTACTGTGTGTCAAATGTTGACGTTTGTACTCTGGGGTGGGCTCTTCCTTCCCCAGGCTATTCTTGCTCAGAGCTGAGCCGTGCCCCTCTCTGGTGATCATCTCCAGGGAGCAAAGAAGAACCCATTGCATAGTGGCAGGAAGTGGCCCATGATCACAGACCGAGGAATTCCAGCCCAGCAGGATTCAATTAGGTGGGCTGAGGGCCATGGCACATGAAGCAAATGATTTTTTCAGCTTCACAATGTAAATTAATATCACGTACTACATTTTTTTAGGAAATCCATGTTATGCTATGTATGCTTTCGATATCTTTACTTTTAGCACTATAATCTCTATGTCACTTCACTCTCTCTCATTGCTTGAATTGGATATAGTTGCTTATTCTTTTGAGCACCATGCAAGTATATACTGTTTTTCTGTTTTGCAAACTTTTAGTGACACGGCTTATAATCTTTCAGCATTATAGATACTCGAATAACTATATTAAGATAATACTTATCATTACCGTAAGTTTGCAGTTCAACTGGTCATTTGAAAAGCATGCCAGCACTAAATTTGATCAACAAACTTACCTATAGAAGGTGTTTACAGATAAGGAAATTGAAACTTAGATGGCTAATTATCACACCAGTCATTCACTAGTGTTAAGTGCTAATATAGTTAAGAATGACTGAGTCCAGAGTCTAACCTTTAATCACCCAGAAGAGGTCATAAATATAAGTATAAGCAGACAGGTCTGCGGAAACAAAACAAAAATTAATTATTGGTGAATGGAGCAGTATATGGATACATAAATACATCATGAACTCAAGTTTATATACCAAACACCCTTTGATCCAAAATTTATTGAAATTTTTTTTCTTTCTTTATCATGATTCTGGCCTGCACATTTTGTTCATTCTTCTCACTGGATTGTTCTGCTCTCAAAACTGTATTCTCTATCAATTAAATAAAAATGACTATATGGTAAAGCAGTCAATTATATTTTGTACTCATGGTCTTAGTAGTGAGAAAGACATCCAATCAGAATTTCAATTTTCTGTTTTTTTGAAATTGGTCATTTTATTACTAGTAAGTTTTTGACATGGCTGAGTTGGTAAAAGACCTTTCTCAGTAGCTAAAACAAAGAAATGTTTCAATAAATTAGCCACCTTCTCTCTCCTCAATTATCAATCCACAGCCCACTCCTCACTCAGCCACACCCCAATTGAAATCTACACTGCAAATTCTATTCAAATATAGCTATATTTGACAAGAGTTAGAGCACAGGAAGCAAAAACAGTGGTCTACATGCCAAAATGCATTTTTTCTTAATTGTAGAGGTTTAAAACTATCATAATACAGTTGTCAATATTAAATATCAATATTAAATGCTTCACTCCATGTGTGTGTGTTTTCCCAACCATGCACAGGTTCACACTGATTACACAGTCTTAGCAACTCTTGTTCTCTTAAGATAATAAAATAATTGCAAGGGTATCTCAGTAAACTGGTAAGTATGAAGGAGTAATATTTGTCATTAGTCCTTTATCCATCAAATACACTAGACAAATTGACTGCACTGAGTTTGTAGGACAGTGAGTTCACTGTCCTACAACATGTGCTTACAAAATTCACTGACTTCTTTGGGATCTTTCCCTGGACTCCTCTTGGTTTTAAAGAATCTTCCAATATTTCAAAACTCATTTATTTAATGGTACTTATCATATTTTGCCATTCTGAATATCCCAGTTACATGCTTACATTCATGTTTGTCTTCTGCTCTTGAAGGTGAAGTCCTGAGGGGAGGAGGCCATTCCTGTTTTGACTGAAACCCTGACACCTGGAAGAGTGGTTGTCGTGGAATAGATTATATATCCATCTACGTTCCTGTAGGGTCAGTAAGTTAGTCAGACCTTGTCCTCAGGTAAGTAATATATATGTTATAATCTAAACTGTATAACCGGCATCTGGGTTATACAGTGCATCTTCCCCATGACTGTGTGGTCCAATGGATGTGCACATGTGTGAGTGTGCACATCTGGGCCTAGGAGAAAGGGGATAAAGGGGCACAGAGGGCATGAGAGAGCCTGAGAAAACATGTATGTGCAAGAGAGAGAAAGAGAGAGAGAAGATTCCTGTGGGACTTGCCCGCCACTTAGCACCCCTAGCCCTGGCCCTGGCCTGCCCTGCCTGATATAATTTCTAGAGCCAACAAAGAACCTATGCAGATTTGTGAACCTGATGCTTGCAAGAAAATGGGCATCACAAGCAGGCCGGTTGCCCAACAATTGGCCATGATAATTGGTTACAGAATGAAGATGCATAAGGAGTCTCAAAAATGTAAGCCTAAATCAATAATCTTGCATTTTAAGTTTTGGTTACGTTTTCTGGTATGACATTTTTATAGTAAAAATAATACCTCACTTATTTTGTGCTTCCTATATGCCAGCTCATCATGTGCTATGCAGTTTCTACACATTCATACCATCTATGAATTAGTGTAAAAAACTGTAGGTAGGAGCTATTGATGAAATTATTTCGCACACAGGGGAACTAAAGCATGAAATGCTCAGTACCTTGCCCCAAAATGGGTTCTTTAAAATACTAAGCCTAACATTGTGAGCCCAATGCCTCATCTTCAATATTTAATAATAATACCTCCTTCACAACAGCCACCTGAAGAGTTCTAGATCAGATTTGATCTGTTCCTAAAGGCAGAACCATTTGGCAGGGTCACAGCTTAGATGCTGAGGGCTAATTCCTCATAAGGGGTGTCTGTATCAAAAAGAGGCTCCAGAGAGAACCCTTGTCCTCTCAATCATGTGAAGACACAGTGAAAAAAACAGCAGCCTGCAACCCTAAATGGGCCTTCCCTCAACTTAGTATTACTGGCACCCTAATCTTCAAAACTGTGAGAAATAAATGCATCTTGCCTATCAGCCATGCTGTCTGTGGTGCTTTGTTGTAGCAGTCCAGATGGACTAAGAAGGGATAAATTCTTTTCCACATGATATTTCCTAATGGATGGGTAACTCATTAAGCACACTTTCACTTCCTTAATTTCCAACCCCTCTTCCTGTTCTCTCCAACTTGTTCCAAGTCCTGGTGAAGGTGATTTCCCAATACAATCTAACTTTAAGAGAGCTAATTAAGTCTTTGGAAAAAAAAAAGTATGCATATGCAAGAGCAGTATATATTTCTCAATACTTGTACACACCCTGCTGAAAAGGAAGGTGGAACACTTTCAGTTTCATATCGCATACCAAGCCTAAGAAGCCATGGCGGGTGAGTTTTACACTTGAAAGGACATGTTTTGGGAAAAGAGATCGTTTGGGAGGGGGACGAATCTTTTGAAAGTCATTAATTTGATTTGATGAATGCTTGCATGAGCAGAATAGAAGGCATGGGATGAAATGGTAGAAACAGGTATAGTGATAGAAGAGAATGAGAAGACTGACAGACTTTCAAAATGAAAAGAAGGCCAGAGAGGAAGTGGTGTTTTTGTGGTAGTTGGTTGTCATTTTGCTCTGTTCTTTGAATCATCAGAGGGGAGCAACTGTTGCCCCCAAAGGAAATGGTCTCTCAGTGTCCATCATTCTTCATGCAGAGATGATTATACGTGGGCGTGCTAGCATGATTTTCATGTATCAGCATGAAAAGAGTAAATCTCAGATGCCAGACTCTCAGTGAGTACATCCAGGTAGTACTGAGGCCAGAATTAGGATTTCTGAGCTGTGTAGAGAGGAACATTAGGTTGATTAAAGCTGGAGGGGGTTATTCCCTGTTGCTGAGAGGAAAACAAGGCTGTTCATGACTTGAGGAATTCTCATGCTTTAAATAGCCCAGGTCCTGAAGGAGAAGAGGCAACTGTACATCCGTTCAGTGTGCCCAGGTATCATCAATGGCTCGCTAGATGAGCTCTTACAGAAACAAGTGCTGAACCAGGAGGAGATGGAGAAAATTCGATTTGAAAATGCTACTGTCATGGAAAAGGCACGAGCTTTGATCGACTCTCTCATTCGGAAAGGGAATCGGGCTTGCCAAATTTATATTAGTTACATATGTGAAGAAGACCCACACTTGGCAGAGACATTGGGCATCTCATCTGGTAAGAGTCAGGCACTGATGGTCACCTAGGCTTGTGTCTTTGTGCCCATAATTTAAATTTTTTTTAATTATGTCTTCATCCATCATGTTAATTTATAGACACACTAAACTCTGGCTCAGGCCTGCAACTCTCCATCAGCAGACCTATTTATGTCTCCTCTTTCTCTTTCTTCCTATGCCTTTGACCTCAGTGGCCTTCTTTTCAATAAAGTTAATTTCCCATCCTATGTGATCATTCATTTGCTGAAGGGGTGGTATTTTCAACAGGGAATATCTACCAGGGAATATCTAACAAGGTAAACTTCTTCAGACTAATGTCCATCTTTCCTCAGGTCCACAATCTGAAAATTCTCAAAATACACAAGAAGATCAAGCACTGGTTCCTACATCCTCAGGTAAGGGCAATTCAAAGCAAGGATAGATGCTTTTTTTGGTCCTCTCTCTCTTGACATTTAATTATAAGTTCATGGGATGGACCCAGGATAAGGACCCAAGGATATTTCTTAAGGATTGATTCTATACCTTTTCCTCTCAATCTATTTCTGATTTGGCAAAACAAGACAAAACAAAACAAATTAATACTGTTTTACTCTCAGGTTTACACCAGCAAAATCTTACTCTTTCTCCAGTTCCCACTACCCACTCATAAGCTACTGAACATGTGTACTCTCATCTTCCACAGACTCCTTTACTCCATGTGCCCAGAGGTGAACTTGCCATCCTTTCCCAAACTTGTTCCTCCACCACTATTTCCTATCTTGGATATACCATTACCGAGAAAGCTGAAATTTTCATCAAAACTTTTCCCAACATCCTGCTAGTTTTCTAGCAGTAGTCAAGTTTTGCTTCCTCTTTCTCAAGCACTCAGAGGGTCACTCGATCTTCACTTCTATATTTCAAAACCCCTGTCCACATAGGGTCCTATGAGTCTCCAATCATAATGCTCACTATCTACTTCTTTTCATTTTTGGTTACAAAATCATCTTTTGAGCCTATTGGGTTTTAAAATATTCTGAGGAAATTGAATAGGCCTGACTTATTCCTATGTATTGCCTCTATCTAATTCATAGTGACCTAGAAACCAATAATTGTTAAAAAACTTTTTCACTGAATAATTTCATTCAAGTCGCTATTATTTACTAGGATGTTAGAAATATATTTAGTACAAGTCAACTATATTGTAAACCCTGTTCTATAGAATACATAAGAATGTAAATGAGGTTCCTATTTTGTTGAACTTCCATGAATACATGGATTATGAATGAACTAAGAATCTTCATCACAGCATTAAAACTACCAAAAACTTAGGCTTAGAAATAACATGACACACCTATGTCAATTCAGATGATAAGAAATTCTGCAACAAAGTCAGATTTTACAACAATCCAATAAGACAGAAACTTAGTTCTCATTCATGAAAATTCCATTAACTGATGGCTCTTTTCCAAATGCTGATTCTGATAGTTAGAACTCATCTATCCTGTGGCTCTGATATTTGTAACCACAGTTATTCTGTGGTTCCATCTGTTCAGTGAACTGTATGGGGGGAGTAGAGAGGATCATTTTTGAGAGCTTTTGCTAGGTTTGACTGTGGTGTTTCACATGAGGCTTCAGCTTTATTCTATTGTATAGAATCCACTCACTGACCCACCCAACTTCCAGTGAACAAATTGCCTTGTTAAGTAGATAGAATCTCTCTGCCACAAAATGTTAAATATAGCTTTCACAGGTGACAAGGGAGATTGCTAAACTGTGTCAGAGAATTTTATGAAAATGGTGATGTCAGTTTTACTGAATTTAAACAAGGCTACATGCTTTAATTTCCTTATTAAGCAAATTTTCACTTTTGTCTGAGTCCAGCTTCTTGCTTACCAGATAATCAGTATTTTACTTGCTCTGGACTAATTTTATCATATAGTCATCCTTTTCTCTAAAACTGAAGACTTAATATTAATAATCTATTTGGAGGTCAGAAATGCTAATGTTTCATAAAGTTCAGAAATTACTCAAATGAACCTACTGGTTGTCCTGCACAAGTTTTCTTAAATATTTCATGTACAGGATGACACTGATTATATAAATAAATGTTCTTTCTTTACTAAGAAAAAAATTAGTCTGTTTGAACTTGAGCATTCCCTTTATTTTTTTTCTACTCTTCAGAATCTTGTATGAAGAATCAACATTTTAAAATTTTATATGAATTATATATGTATATATTTCACATCATTGTAATCCCCGGGGGTCACCCACCTCCTCCCTTCACTGGCATCTCTAGCTGGTCCCCCCTTCCCCATGGTGTACTTTAGTTTGGTTGTCCATATATTAGTGAAACCATTTGGTTTCTGTCTTTTTCTTTCTGACTTATTTCTGCTAATATGATTTCTTCTAGATACATCCATGTTGCCAAAAATCATCAAATTTGTCATTTTTAATTGATGAATAATACTCCATTGTGTGTATATATATATACCACATCTTTTTCATCCATTCATATGTTTTGGGACATTTGGGGTTGTTTCCATGTTCTTCCAATTATAAATAGTGCTGCTATAACATTCGAGCACAGGTGTCCTTTTGTACCACACTGAGGTCTCCTTTGGGTAGATTCCCAGAAGAGCGATTGCTGGGTCAAATGGTAGTTCCATTTTCATTAATTTGAGGGTCCTCCACACACCTTTCCATAGTGGTTGAGACAGTTTACATTCTCACCAGCAGTGTAAGAATGTTCCTTTCTCTCCACATCCCCACCAGCACCTGTTGCTGCAATGGGCCATTCTTGCTGATGTAAGGTGCTATCTCATTGTGGTTTTGATTTGTATTTCTCTGATTGCTAGTGAGGTTGAGCAATTTCTCATGTGTCTGTTGGCCATTTGTATTTCCTCTTTGGAGAAGCATCTTTTTAGTTCCTCCCCCATTTTTTGACTGGGTTTTTTGACTGGGTTTCTTGTTTTATCTTTGCTAAGTTTTTTGAGTTCCTTATGGATTTTTGTTATCAATCCTTTATCACTTTTATGGAGAACAAATCCTTCTATCTAATTGGGTTTCTTCTTTGCTTTTTCTGTTGTCTCTTGTACAGAAACTTTCTAGTTTGATGTAGTCCCAACTATTTATGTTTTCTTTTCTTTCTTTTTTTTTTTTTTTTTTTTTTTTTTTTTTTTTTTTTTTTTTTTTTTTTTTTTTTTTTTTTTTTTTTTTTTTTTTTTTTTTTTTTTTTTTTTTTGCTGACTATAGATGTTTCAAGAAAGGATTTCTGAATTGTAGATCATGGAGGGTTTTGCCAGAGTTTTCCTCTATGTATTTTATGGTTTCAGGTCTTTTATCCACTTTACAGCCAAGTCTTTTATCCATTTCGAGTTGCTTTTTTGTACATGATGTTAGGGAAGTGTCTTGGTTCATTTTTTTTACATGTCTTGATCCAGTTTTCCCAACATCATTTATTAAAGAGGCTTTCTTTGATCCATTGAAAATTTTTCACTCCTTTGTCAAAGATTAGATGACTATGTATGTGTGGTTTTATTTCAGGAAATTCAATTCTGATCCATTGGTCAGATTGTCTGTCCTTGTACCAGTACCAAGCAGATTTGATTACTATTGCTTTGTAGTATAATTTGAAGTTTGCGATAGTAATACCACCATTTTATCTTTTTTTAGTCAGGAAGAAAAACAGCATTTTTTAAATCTAATGCTTTCTGTAGTTTTTTTTGGCAGTATCTCCTAAGTGCCTCTTACTTTCTCCATAGTCAACACATTTTATGGTGCCTTCATTTACATACTGAATATATATTTTCTTTAACTTATCCTTCAAGATTAAATAATTTTGTTGTTTGGATAGTTGAGCTTTTTGCAGGAACCTCCAAATATGAAAAGTCATTTCTATTTTGAAACAGATAAAAATTGCATTCATTTCTTTAACACATATTTCACATTGTTAGATAGTGTTGAACTTGTGATTGAATCCAGTCCTCTCTCAAATGCATGACTGTGAGAACTCCTTGCCATATATCCATGTAGTCAGTGTTCAGTGTGTGAGCTTATCTAGTGATCATTTTATCATTTGCTCCCTGTCTCTCATAAACTAATGCTACAAACACATATCTTTTGAGAACATTAATACCTACCACCATAAAATTTTATTCTAGGCTTTAGATCATTTGAGATAAAGTTACAACAAATACATACATACATACATATATATATATATATATATATATATATATATTCTAACATATAGGCATTTTTCTGGTAATTTTATTGCATGTAATCTTGAAAATAAATTCCTTTTTATTTTTAAACTAAAACATTTGTAAAAATATTAACCCTCCAAGATTAAGGTAGACCTTCTCATCACAGTTCTGAAAATCTCTTCTGGGTTGGAGTGTGTTCCAATAGCAGGGCTCAGTCATTGGAGTTAATATCCAGCCCAGAGTTGTCCTTCTGAGAATGCATTTCCTCCTCTCTGACTTCCTCTCTGGCTTCTAACACAGATGCTACTGCGAGAAACACCAAGAGGAATTCTCAGGAATTCTTACATTCATACTATTTCTTATCTCTTGCAGCTTTGCAGGCAGTGCAGGACACCCCAGCTGCACTCACATACCCAGAACCTGGAGGAAGTGTCAAGCTCTGCTCTCAAGAAGAATACCAACTGATAAAGAAAGGAAGCACAGAGGTGCTGTGTTGAGGACACAGGATCTAGAAGAAAGAGCTCTAATAAAGTCTCAACTTTCATGGTGTTTGCTTAGAGCTGGCTGCCTTGAGAGGCTCTGAAAAAACACCCTCATTCTTCCCTACATGAAGGGCTCCCAACTCCTAGAATCTCAGGTTTAGTAGAGGACTCCAAGCCTGATCCATTAGCTGAGAAAATAGCAACAACTATGGTATCTATTGAATATTAATCATAAGTCAGATATGATTTTAAGCTTGTTTAAAATTTAGAACCCCCCCTTTAATTCTCAAAATAACCCATTTTAGATATCATGAAATTAAGCCATGGGCTATTAAATATTTTAAACAAACCAGTAAGTGGGGATTTAGTTTTAAATTTCAGACATTCTGGTTTCAAGGTCTGTTCATCTCCCAGTCTTGCCAAAACTATCTACATCATAAACTCAGCTGTCATTTGGGCTTTTGTTGATTTCATCCCCACCCAGAGGGTGGAACTTGCCCATCCTGCCCATCTTTACTTCTGGGTCATGGAATTTGGTTTCTGGATAGGCCTAAGGGTGTTGAAACTGTCTGCATGCTTTAGGTGAATGCTGAGTAAAAGGTAACAAGACTATTCATCCTATCTACATTGCCAACAGATTTATGAAATAATGGAAAAGCCAGGCCGCACCCGTCTTGCCCTCATTATCTGCAACATAGAGTTTGATCATTTTTCTCCGAGAAAAGGAGCCGAGGTTGACATCAGCAATATGAAAACACTGCTAGAAAACCTAGGGTACAGCGTGGATGTGATAAGAAATCGCACTGCTTCGGTATGGTCTATCATAATGTAAGAGACACAGAGATGCCAGAAGGGCATCTCAAGAGTCTGAGTAATTCTCATTGTAGCATCATAATTTACATAACCTGGTAGTCACAAATCTAAACTTTTCCTTGGATGAGGCTTAAAGTAGCCCTTTAAAACTTAAGAGTTTTAAAGATTCTGGCAAGATTCTGGTGCATCTTTTAATTGGGATGTTATACTAACTCAATGAGATATGTTTCTCTCTACTAGAAGTGTCTGGATAACATCAAATAATCCTTTCGTGCACCTTTCCCCAAATTTAAGCTATCTTTTGCATTCTGTTAATTGTTAAATGAACTGGGAGTTCCTTAAGTGTCTTCTTATTGGAGTCCCACTGTGCCATATAGGAGACCATTGCTTTGTTCTCTTTCAGGAAATGCAGACAGATTTGGCCGCTTTTGCTGCCCGCCCAGAGCACCAGAAGTCTGACAGTACTTTCCTGGTGTTCATGTCTCATGGTATTCGGGCAGGCATTTGTGGGACCAAATACTCTGAAGAAGTCCCAGATATATTAGATGTTGACATCATCTTTCGAGCCTTTAACACTGTGAATTGTCCAAATTTGAAGGATAAACCCAAGGTTATCATTATCCAGGCCTGCCGTGGTGGTGAGTGCTGATATGTGTGAGAACACAAGATATTCAAGTATTGATATTGTTATTCATGAATCCAGTATTTTTCAGTTTCTTTGGGTCTGTTCCTCAATATAAAAGAATATCTACTGTTCAAAATTATTTCATGTCTATGAATCATGACTAGTTGTAAAAACTTGTAATATTTTCAACTAAACAGATACCATTTTAATTCTTAAAACTGATGTTTGAATGCCATTGGGATTCATTTGCGGACTGGGAGAGGCAAAAGTTGACAAGAAATTTCCTAAAATATGCCTATATGTATATGATTCAAAGAGAGTGACAGATAAATTAATTAATATGGTTGCATAAAGGATTCATTGAGGAAGTAGTTCTTTTGGTGGCTTGTAGTAACAAGAAACCACATCTTGCATTCCAGAGGGAAGAGGAGAGGTATGGGTCAAAGATTCAGCAGGAGCCTCTGAAAACAGCTATTCACTATCTCTTGAAGACTTAGAGGATGATGCTATTAAGAAAGCCCATAAGGAGAAGGATTTTATTGCTTTCTGCTCTTCCACACCAGGTAATTTGTGTCCACGTAGGATTGTCAGTACAGAAACTCAGTTATTTTCAATCTCCACTAACAAATCACATTCTCAGGGTTAATACCAACTGTTCTATAATGCTTTATGAATCTTAATTTTTAAGAGAAATTAAAAGATACCCGCTTCTACCCTTTCTTCCACCCATTTCCATTAACAGAAACCAATCTCATAAGAGGACTGTGATTTCAAAAAAGAATTTTAGCCTGTTAATTTTATTTAAAAATCTATTTTATTATTGATGGGGCATGGTAGTACATGCCTATAAATGGAAGCCTAGGAAGCCATGGCCTGGGTAAGGGATAGTGTTCGAGTCCTGCCAGGGGCATGTAGCGAGATCTAGTTCCAAAAAAATATAGCTGGGTGTGGTGGCGCACACCTGTAATCCCAGCTACTTGGGAAGCTGAGGCTGGGGATTGCTTGAGTCTGTGGTACAATGGACAACACGAGCCTGCGGTTCCACAGGCAAAAATTGCAAGACCTAGTCAGACACAAAAAAGATCTATCTTATTTACCATTTACCACTGATAAAAGACTTGGTTAAAATGTACCTCTCTACTTAAAAGCACTGCTAGTGATACTGTGTTTTTCTTCTTTCTTTGCAAAATTTTAAGTGATTTCATGAGTTTTATGTCACTACTATTTTATATAACATATTCTTTAATATTCTCTTCATTAAGACTTTTTGCCTTCCAATAGAATATCAGCTTTATTATTTAAACTTGTTCTTGGTTTGCAGTTTTGATTCTTGGTGCCATTTTTATATTTAGTTAACAATGTGTCTAAATATTCGTGATCAATATTATTTGAACTAAATTATAAAGTATGTAAATTAAAAACATATCAATTACCCTGTATAGACATGGTATTTCATAGCTTGTATTTTCCAATCACATGCAATAGGTTATGTCTAATCATCAAATATATTTTTGTGGCAGAAATTATTTACTTACTCCTTTGTAGCTGAGATCATTGCATTTCATAGTGTAAAATCAACTTAAGTCAGAGTCAGAAAGTAGCACTGTGGGGGATCCATAATCAGGGATTTCTTCCCCAAGACCCAGTCAACCCCCCTCTACCCTATTCTGCTGTTGTCTCCCTATCTATTATATATGTGGCTCCTTGAACTCAGAGACTGTCCATATAAACATCTGTACCACAGAAAGTACCCTTACTATGACCTAAAGTATTGTGTGGAGGAGGCCCATTGAACTGTGGTAGAGGACCGCGGGTGCCTTGGTGGTGGATGTGGTGTGATGACATACATGTGAAGAGGTGTGATCCTTATAACTCTGAGTAATGTAGTATTATAAACAAATCTTACCTCAGTAATAAAAGATATAGAAAAATACAGACTTAGGTCTTCAGAAAAATAGAAAAAAGCATATCAACAGCGTAATATGAGTAGCCTGCCTCACCTAGAGTGGAATACCTAGTGGCTTCAGTTCTATGTCAGGCAAGAGCCTTACATGAGATTTGGAAAATATTTTATTCACAGATAACGTTTCCTGGAGACATCCCACAAAGGGCTCTCTTTTTATCATGAGACTCATCAAAAATTTGAAAGACTATGCCTACTGCTGTGATCTGGAAGACATTTTCCGGAAGGTAGGGGTCTAATAACTTTTAGTTCTCTGGATTTTTTACTATTGCAAAAAGAAATCTAGGGAACAACTGTGGGCATATTTTATCTTCCAGAAATACCCATTGGTAAGTTGGCAAACCTGGAAACTAACCTATTATAATGATTTAGAAAACAACCTAAAAAAAAGACCCATTATTTTAACTCCCTTCCTGCCCTGAATCAACGAGCAAGTAGATGCTACTAAGTAGATCCATAGCCATCACATTCAGTGGAAGATTTTAAATGCACATTGTTATGATTTTTACAGATGCATGACTCTTTTGTTATTATTTATTTATTTATTTTGGTATACACTGTATAGGCTTTCTAGTTGAAGAGAAAATTCTTCCACCCAGGGGGAAAATATATATCGATTATCTGTTTCATTTAGGTCCGACTTTCATTTGAGCAGCCAATGGGTAAAATACAGATGCCCACCACTGAAAGAGTTACTCTGACAAGGCGTTTCTACCTCTTTCCAGGATACTAATGAGTAAGTCATATCAGTATCTACGGATAAAAGTGCGTGGTAGAAAGGGTGGTGAGGTTGGGAGGAGAGTGCACTAAGTGTCTACCTGGTCAAAGTCTCAAGGTTCCAGCACAACAAACAGGGATATGGCAGGGGGCTTTCAGCACAGAACACACTGCTCAAAGTTCTGCTCAGTTCTGTGGTCCATTCAGGTCATCTTCTATGGAGTGAGAAGTGGGTCTCTGTAAACCAAGGTGACATTTGGTTTACATGTGTCTCTCCTTCCTCTCAGCAGAGCAACATGCAGGCATGGGGTGATTGGCCCTTTTTATGAGTGTATAGATCCCCATAGATAGAGTGTTTCATAGCTTTCACTTTTTTTAGTGGAATTATTTTTTCTTTTTTCTGTAGGAAGCCAGGAGTTTTGACATGCTGTATCTGCTTTTGGAAACATGACAAGGGAAAAAATTATTTTAAACATTCAATAAATCTGAAATAAAAATGCAAGGTTGTTGTGGTTTTCTTACTAGTCTACAGAAACAGGAGGTAGAATTTGAAGCAGGGAATGGATTTGGTGTCTTAGCTTCTATATATAAATGCTGAACTGGCTAATAGCACCTCAGGAAAACAGTGGCAGGGCTTTCTGCTTTAGGGATGCAGATGCAAACTGCAGCAGGTACCTGACTTCAAAGGATTTGAAATTCAGTGGGAAAGTTGCAGATAAAGCACATGGTACACTACATGATTTATCCAAAATCCCATTATTGACATAATCAACCTGACATGACCAATCAGAAGTTATGTGTTTCTATCCTTCCTAAATATTGAAAAAAGAAAATCCAGGAAACAAAATAATTTTGATTCAATCCCAGGCAGCTAGTTGTTTATAGCCTTGTTTATAGCTAGTTGTTAATAGCCTAACACAACACCATCAGCAAACATGGAACAGCGTGACATCCCACGAAAAAACTTCTGGGTACGTTGTATGAAGATCAGGTCCCTGTGTGCACCAGTGTTGAGTATTCTGGAGTGTAACCTATTACTCAGCAAGATTAGACTGAGCAGACACTGGAAGAACCACCCCTTCACTTCCTCATAGAAGCCATTTAAACTCAGTAAAGTGAAGGTCAATTTCTGACTCCATGAAGAATGTCAGAGTTCAACATGCCACAGTGTCTTTATTCTGTTCACTGACTTTTCTGGATATACTTCTTTTATACAATGGTGTATTCATTGTGCTATTACCTGAGACTGCTTCTATGATGAGTCATTGTTCAGCAAATCTCAAAACAGGAAGTGAACGGTGACCCTCAGTGAAATTTTAAAGTTAAGGGAGGCTTGGGCAGTGAAAGAAAAGTAGGAGGGAATTGACCCTGACAAATGCTGTAGAGCTTATCTCCAGTGAAAGGGCAAGTTGACACAGATGTCACAGAGGTAGCCCAAACAGATGAAATGGAAAACAAGCTATTTGGATAATTCTTATCTTTATATTCGAAACTGAAAAGACCTGTTGGTATTCACTGCTCTTTGTGATCTGCATTTTTTTCTCATTGATTACAGCAATGTACAAAATAATAATAAAGTAAATAAGAACCTAAAAAAATAAATGCAATGGAAGTGTAAAAATTTGATTTGCATTTTTTAGCAAGCAGAAATAGAAACACTCTGTTCAGAATGTGAAGGGCGTAACATTTTTCATGGTCTCTTTTTTGGAGGCACCCCTGCCTCTCTCGCCTTTTCATAGGGCTCCCTCTATCCCCGGCTTCAGAGGAAGTATGAGGACACTAAGGAGAGAAGGAAAAGGATGTAGAAAACACGTGCCAATTATAGGGTAGCATTTTATCATTTCCATTGTCACTTCCAAAAAGAAGAAAAGTTTTACTCCAGAGGGCAGAAAAGCTGATCTGCTGACCACAGGGGATTTCCTGAAAATGAGCAAGTAGTTTCTCAACCTAGGACAAAATGTCCCACCTCCTGCATTAAAGGAAGTTCCAGTCACTTTCATTTTCGAGTCTGTGGCTCTCCTCCAGCAGGGAAAGTGTGAGGCTGTTTGTCATGGCTGGTGAGTACCAGTGCTTTTGTTAAGGGCTTGGATCTTAGCTCTGGGGTGGGCAGAAAGAAGGAAGGGGAGAGGGCATGCAAGCTGAAGGCATGGCCTTAAGGAGCTGAAGGAGATTGTAGTCATCAGGTATATCCAAGTCAGGAAAAAATTCCTTTACTTCAGCTTCTGATAACCAACGGGAGGATAAACACAAATAGGGCAAGTTATTGTGTGAGAAGCAACTCTGATGGTTTCTAAATGCACTCTGAAATCTTCACTATTTCCTTTTGATAATAAATTAGTCATCAGGGTCAAAAACACTGATCCTACAATCAGGTAAGAGGATGTGAATCCCGCCCCCTCTGCCTTCTCCTGTAGTAAATCACACACTTAATCTTTTTTAAAGCAACTGAATGCTTTCCCCTTTCTCTCTAGTTCTGGTGCCAACTGTTCTCTATGGTATACAGTAGTCCTTGGATTATTATCAGTTTTCAGAACTGGTCTCCTTTTCTCTAGGATTTAATCCTCCATTTCACCCTGTACTCTAGTTGCAAGTCCGGTTTCTTATACAGAGACTGGAAAAGCTAAGAGAAGGGGTCACTGTTTATGCAGCTAGTAGCCAAACATGATACATGCCTTCTTTGACCTCTGTTTCATTTTAAAAGGAAGAAGCTCAATTAGTGATTTCTAAATCTTATAACAAATCCAGATCATCCATAAGCATTTTCTTAAAAGTACTGATTATTTCTCCCTTCTCAACCTGATATTGTCTTGATTGCAGGTATTTACAATCTTTAAAGATCTATGGATCTTTCTTGCACAGATCATACAGCATGGGTTTTTTCTGCAGGTTAGTGTTATTAGGAAAGATCCTTTGATTATCTTTCAGTTATCAAATTCTAGATATTAATGCAATTAACATACAATGACACCTTATGACCTTTAAAGAATATCAACTTTTTAGACTAATTTCCCTACTTTTAAAAAATATTTATCCATTTTTTCCAATAATCCTTCAAAAGCTTAATTTCAGACTCATTAAAAAAATGATAGTATCTACCCCCTGCTACTCTGTGTCTTCTTTCCTTGTCGCTTTTTCCATGCTTCTTTGCTGTTGTGTTTATAGCTTTGATTTTCCTTTAGGAGCATAATTCTTTTCAGTATGTATATTTCACATCAAGACACACTTGACTCAGGCCGGGCACGGTGGCTCGTGCTTGTAAGCTTCAGCCTATGAAGCGGCCGGGGCTAGGGATCGCGGTTCGAGTCCCGCCTGGGGCCCGTAGTGAGACCTGGTTCCAAAAAAACAGCTGGGCGTGGTGGCACACGCCTGTAATCCCAGCTACCTGGGAAGCTGAGGCTGGGGATGGCTTGAGTCCGTGGTACCCCGGGCAACGAGAGCCTGCGGTTCCACAGGCAAAAATAGCGCACCTAGTCTCAAAAAAAAGAAAAAAAAAAAAGACACACTTGACTTAAACTACTAAAATGTAAACATTCATTTTTCTTTCCTTTCCTTTTTTGTCCTACCTTCAAGTGTTACAGGGAAGCATTAGGTTAAATTCACAGTCACAGCTGCCTTTTGAGCTGACCCATCGCCTTACTGGTTGCCGCATGGTTACAGAGCTTCATCAGTAATAGACTTGAAAATAAGTGCAGTGGCTCATTACATACGAACAACAAAGGGTGGTTTACCCATTGCTGACTAATTTAATAATTTCCCTCTCTCTCAGGGGAACAAAGTGCCCTCAGACAAAACACCTCTGACCCCTCTAGTTTCCAGCATTAGGCAGGTTTCCCTGGAGGAATGAGAAGTAATTTAAAACTTGAATAATACACAAAATGGGGTGTCGGTGGGAGACTACAGAGATCCTTAAGTAAATACTTTCTAGAAAGTGAAAGAAGGGCCCAGTATGTAAAGTGTAGCCAAATGAATAGCAGAAGTTGAGGTTGAATGAAAGGACTGAGATTAAAGGGAAAGATTTTGTGATCTAGTCTAGATTATAGAACACACTTCCTTATTGTGAATATAAGATTGGAAGGACATTAGTGTAGATATGTAGGTTCTTGATATAATTGAGAAAGGAAAGATGTTGTCCAGGGTTTTAGTAATGTGTAGCTAGAAATGAGAGAAGGTGGTTAAGAGTCTGCAAATAAATAAAAATATATAAATAAAACAAAAATTAAAATTATAATAAAAAAATAAGTTAAAAAATGAATGCAACCTGAAGTGAGATGGAATATAAGATATATAGAAGAAACATAAGAAGAAGATATATAGAAAGAGGCTCATTTCACCACATTTTACTACGATGGTGTACCTAGTAATTAGATTACCTTACTAGTATTGGCAAGGAGATGAATGAAAACTAAAGTTGAGCTTCAAAATGCTGAGTTGAATTAGAATGTGTAAAAGAGATGGATGTGAATCTCCATTTGGGTGTATACATGTGGGATGAAATATAAATTTGGGGATCAATTATTAATGTTAATAACTGAAACTAAGAAAAACTGTGACTGATGAGAAGAGAATAGAGAACAGATCTCTTTTACTGTTTACCATATTTCTCCCCATTCATTCCTTGAGTCAACAATTTGTCACCACCTGGAGGACACAAACAAATGAAGTAGAAATGCAAAACTCAAGCAGAATGAATATTCCACAGAGTAATCTACATGCTGTTTGCAATTCTCTAAGCTCTATGTTCTCATATTTGTCTAAGGACAGTGTGCCTATATCTTTTCTAATAAGCCTTTCTGATAGCGCCAGCAGAAATTTATCCAGTCTTATTTTTAGTCCCTGAAAATTTTATTCTCTTAAGTGACTATCAAATTATATGCAATAAAGTTTGATGAGTTAAGAGGGAAGCTATTTTTGAACCCCTGGAATTGAATCTCTTCCCCTTCTTACTATACAGAATTTGGGTCAATTACTAAGTTTCTCATTTTTATATAATGCAAATATTAATATATCTGTAAATATGAAGTTTTTTTTTTATTGAGACACCATTGATATCCCTTGTTAGTATTTAACAAGTATAGTTACCTTAGCATACCCACTACCGAAGAACCCATAGTCGAGCATCACAGTCCATTGAAAACTGATGCAAAGCTTTTGGTACCAATAGGAGCCCAGTTAATATTAACTATTATTTCTGCAGCTATGTTGTGGTCAACTACAAAATACAGCATAAGAACAGAATTTGAATCCCAGTATTATATTTAAATTACTTGTAAAATATGGGAAAATATTAATTATCTCAGTGGATATTTGTGAAGGCCCAAAGTACAAATATTTGCAAAGTATGCAGTATGGAGATTTACATAAAGATATTTATATTTTTATATATAATTATTTTAAAACATGGTAAGTGCACAAGCGATTTTAACAATCATTAACAGGTCACTTTCTATTCATGTTCTTTCTATATGTTCCATATTCCTTTTTCATAACAATTGTTCAAAAACATTTATTGAAAGAATGGATATAGGGAAAATCAAACAAACAAATAAAAAATGAAAACAACCAATGGGACTGAACCATGGAGCGAGAGAGGAGGAGGGGGAAGAAGGTGGGGGAGGTGAAGAGCACAAAAGATCAGGATAATTAACAAATGTTAGTGAAATGGGAAAGCGGGAAAAACAAACAAACAAACAAAAAACAACAACAACAACAAAAAACCACACACACACTTACCATATATCAGAGGAGAACAACAGG